>JACXGK010003073.1:0-33677 GCA_016801125.1 Novumbra hubbsi | reverse complement strand
GTATCCCTGACCTGGCCAAGCCTCAGTCTCTTCGTCACATGGTGAAAGTGGTTTTGCAGAGATGTCTGGGAGTTGCGGCACACAAGGAGTGCAGGAGCAGAAAGGAGACAGATGTTTCTGGGATCTGTCTGAGAGCAGTGATATGATGTACCTCCTCATAGCTAGGCCAGAATAAAAGACCAAAACACAAGTCAATGACAGGTGGGAATCCTTATCGAAAAGGTGTTACGACATCTGAGAGGAGGCTGGAGCATCCACACGCTCACACACACACGCACAAACACATGCATTCATAGAAACTGTTCTGCCGTGTGGATCAGAGCAGTTTAAATGGACTACAAACAGCAAATCACATAAATTTGATTTACAGCACTTGAAAAGATGCGCAATCCTTGCGTTCTTTGGGCTCCATATTCTGCAGACACACGACTCCCCAACAAACCTTTCATCTCTGGTTTGGGTCCAATGTTGTTTTCTGCTGTGCCTCTCTCCGCCACAGCCAAACGTGGTAAAGGTCTTGTTTCATCCCCCAGGATCAGATGGTCCCACCTTCAAAAATAAATAAATACATTTTGAAAAAAGTCCTTAGAAGGAAAAGCAGAGGAGAGAGAGGGAGACTAGCAAAGAAAGGAAAGTCTACATAGAATTCAAATGAAGAAACAAACACAAGGTGAAGATAAAGAAATGGAGGAAAGGAAATGCACTCCTGACAAAAGTGGCTTAAGTATCATATATCAAACACTTGTTAACTCTCCTGGTGCTTGTGATTGCACATGACTGCAAACAAGTCAGTGATAAAAATCTGAAGAAAGATGAGAGCGATCGGGATGACTTTAAAGATCATCAATCATGAGCAGGAAGCCCTGATATTATTAGTTCAAGTAAAGCTGCACTTTTCCATTTTATGGACATCATAAAAGGCTCTAAGGGGTGGTGGGGGGTTTTAACTAACACAGTATTGGAAGGATGGCCGGATGACTGAATGATAGATGGATGGATGGAGGAAACCGGATAGTTGGTGGATAGATTGGATGGATGATGGAAGGATAGATTATGCATGGATAGATGGATCATAGATGGATGATGGTGGATGATTGATGGTGGGTAGATATGATGGATGGATGATGGAAGGATGGATGATAATGGATTGGTAGATGAGAGTAGATGATAGATGGTGAAAGGATAGTATGGATGGATGAATGAAGGATAGATGATGATCGATATAGGGAACATGAATGGTGGATGATGGATACTAGATGGTAGATGGATGGCGGATAAGTAGATGGATAGATAGATGATGGATGTATAGAAGGATAGGATCACGGAAGGAAAGATAGATGGTTGGATAGGTAGATGGATTGATGTTGGAACAATAGATCGGAGGTTGATAGATATGGACTAATATGGATATGGACTAATTAGGGATGGATATGAATGACTTGATGTTGTGCACGACGGATGATGGTAGGATGGTCAATGATCGGTAGACTGGACGATGGTGTGTAAGGTGGATGTGTCTGATTGATGATGGATAGCTAACAACCTGATACATTGACAGGCCTTATAAAGGCGATTGAATAACTTTATGTCAGTTATGCTGAGTACAAGTGTGCAATTCCACTTTTACAGATACACCACTTAGCAGTACTGGGTCACTAAAGTTCCAGTCTTACATACCTCTGAGAATGTGACAGCTGAGGATCTGTTCCACCACCAGCTGGTCATGACTTCCTAGTGGCCCGTTTTCCAGGTTGGTTGGAGAGGAAATGTCTAGATGTCATTTGTTAGTGTTTTGCCATGTATGAACAAGGAGGTACAAAAGCCTGTGTGTGTGTCAGGCTTTGCATTGAGGCCACCGGGGAGCATGGAGCATGCTGTTAATAGCCATGTTCATCTGGAAAGGCAACCTTTAATTACACACACACACACACACTTACACACAGACAACACCATGCTTTCTATCTCTGCCTCTCTCTGTAAATCTTTTCCAAACTCTTCTCCAAAAACGTATATTTTTTACTTGGCCTTTCCATTTAATGAGGCATTTGCATGTACTCTCTATGCCCAACGTCCAGTAGAACGAGGGAGCAGGCTGGATTGCGTTAACGCCATTGAATAGCTTGGCTAAGAGCAGGCCATGTCTAGCCCGCAGCTGTTTGATTAATGACCGACTCCACCACAGGTCGGAGAGAATTTCACTATGACAAAGAAAGGGTTCTCTTTTCAGAATGGTTTGTTAAGAAGATGGGAAGCTCTAATTTTACTATGGTAGTTACCAGTAATTCACAGGGGGAATTCCTGTAGCATGCTAATGGTACCTATGGTTTTTCCAGTATATACAAGGTAGGTCCCTCGCGGCCAAACTAACACGGCTCTTCAATAACTTAGGGGCACATGGGAAAAACCTGTCAGATGTGTGACAATCTACACCCAGATACCTTGATTTTGTCACAATTTGCTCCTGGTATATGCTGCTGTTGTACAAAATCACGGTTACACAGAGCAAACGCTATAGCTGACCTTTACAATCTAAATTATTTAACATAAGGCAGATCTGATAAATTACTCACAGACCATGTGGCAAACTAGGGCTGTTGCAAAATTGACCCATAACCCTAGATCCCTTTACACTTGTAGACAGTGGTCCAGACTTTTGGGGCCCCCTCGGTCAGGGGCTTCCTAGCAGTCGGAGGCCCCCTAGCGGTCGGGTGCCCTAAGCAACCACTTATTCCCGGAGCCGGCCCTGCTTGTGGAGATCTACAAGCATGTGAGATGACTTAATATGGTGAATATTACACCACTTGTGATTATTCCAAAGTGGAGCTACAGCACATCCAAATTTCTCTCACCAGCCAACAACTTTTAGATCTCCACAAGTGCATATGGGGGTAGGGTTTAGGGGTCCATTTGGAATTGGCCATACACATGCTAGATTCACAGATGTACTAAATTCTGATTCTCCAAAGGAGAGCAAGTTGTTTTCACTCACTCAGCGGATTTACAGACTCAGATGTGACATTGGACGTCATCTAAGTGAGCACCTGATCGAAGTTAAGTTAACTACACAACCGGGACACTGAGTAAACTTTGCTACAGTAAGTTAAATTTAAACTCTCTCAGTGTCTGGCTAATTTAACATAGCAGGCGTTCAAAGAAAAGCTTGAAACTAGATCACCCTCATTATCATCCCTTATGCAGTTTTCAACCAAATCCAGTAAATTTAAAGAGCGAGTAAAGTTGTGGAGTGTCGCCTTGTTAACGTCCAAAGGTGGATATCGTGTCACAGCCCCCCCCCCCCCCCCCCCCCACACACATCCTACACTAAAACAGGGGACTCTGCTGAAGGCAAAATCAAGGTCTTATCCTTATCCTCACACACGTGCTAGTACAGCAGTGTCCTGGAATACAGGAACATCGGCATTCACATTCTCTGAGCGGTGCGTGTGTGTTTGGGCACGCGTGCAATCGCTGGGAGGCGTGTGTTCGGCCCGTGGGCTCCATGCGGCCAGTGATCTCAGGACCACATAGCCACATCAGAGGGCGTTGTCTCGGTGTCTGCGTAGCACGGTTTGGGCTTCAGCCTAACAGCCGGCGTGTGAAGCCGCGGCGCTTTGACACAACCCTGTCAGGGGAGTACACAGGGAGGTCCACGGAGAGTTACAGGTCACTCCCAGGGTCCCGGCCACAGGGACTATTCACTCCTCCAGCACCTCCACTCCCTTCACCGCTAACACTTCGTTTTAACCAACATTCCTCCTCCCATGCCTCATTCATGTCTCTTTCTCTCCATCACCCCCTTTTGATGTGTCTCCTTCTCTGCCTTACTCCCTAGACACCCCCTCTCCTATTCTCCCTCCATCTATTATTGAGTAGCGCCCCGTATTGCTGTCCCTCTCTCTCGCTCTCTCCCTTTCTCTCTCTCTCTCTCTCTCTCTTTCGCTCGCTCGCTCCCTCTCTCCCTCCTCTACCCCCCTCCTGCCGGCGGGGACATAAAGGCTAGTGTGAAAGTCTGTCAGTGGTGGTGAATAGCTGCCCTTTGTGCTTCAGAACTTAATTCAGGAGCTGAATAGGCCAAGGCCCCCGCTATAGCCCCTTAGTGTGCTGCCTGTTTAAAAGCCCTTGGACCCATCTGGGCCTTAAATGCTGCCCATCGCCCCCTGACAACAACGTACGCCGGCCAACGATTACACCCGGATTGGACGAGAGAAAACGTAATATCAATTATTACCTCCTTTAATTGTTTTGGTCCACCGCGATATTGAGTGGTCGGAGACAGGCCTTCTCCCGGACAGCTTGTTAGGGCCTACAGTGGCGCTGCAATGAACAAAAGGCCCTGGAATGTCAGAGGGCTCACATTTCACATGCAGATGTGTGACCCCCGTGCCCTTTAGCGGGAAGGTGTGCTCTAACCCCGCTGAGGAGTGGGAGGAGGAACGCGTGAGTGGGGGGGGGTATTGAGATTTGGGGGTTTGCACGATGCGTGGTCGGGGGAGTCCGGCCTGGAGGTTGGGGTTGAAAAAAACATTCTCCAACGTTTATTTTAGGCTGCACTGGTCTTGAGTGTGTGGGGAAAGGTTAACAGACATTAAAAAGGCCTATTCCTAAACACTGTCACATACCGGGTGCATGGAAAGGTACAATAACAGTGATTGCTAAGTAATATTGAGTGTTGAAGCTTCAGTTTTCAACGTGAAGAAGACCCCGGTATCAGTTAAGGACACATGAAAGCATTAACTTTTAGAAAACATAGCAACGTTATCTTCATCCACCCTCAGTAGTCCTCTCAAGGCTGATATTCAACTCAGAGTCTTCAAACTTTTAACCCACACTTCTTTTTTTCCTAATCCTCCATTTCTCTCAAAAGTCAAAACATCTAAGACAACATGATATTTCGCCAAAGCATAAGAACTTCAAGCATCTGTTTATTTGCTTCAAACCTTTAACCTCCTGCCCCAGCATTGCTTTGAGTTGAACACAATACAAAGGGATCCAGACCAAATCCAGAGCAGTTTTTTCCTCCTCCACACATTAAGGAGCCAGGAATACTCATCCCCCTGTTGTGTAACACTGTGTGTGGACACAGCTTGGTACAGCATCTGGAAAGCTGGCATCTCTAACTATTTTGTCAAACTAATTTAATATACTAATATACTAATTTAATATAGTAATAAACTGTATTACAATGTAAAACTGGTCATATAATTTAATTGACTGCAAAATAATTAATATTATGCAGATTTGGCTACAAAAAGGCAGTTTATATTTTTACTCTTATAAATATAAAATATTTATCTATTTTTTTCTTCTCCTTTTTACCATACATTCCCGGACAACTTGCTTCAACCATGGGTTTAACCAAGCAGTGCATGTGGCCAAGGCTTTCAAACACCAACACTGCAAGCTTATAAAGATCGCTGAGGCCACTCAGGTTAAACACAAAAGGTTAAAGATCACATGGCTGCTCCATGTGGAGGTCAAAGGGCAGCTCCATGTAGAGCTCAAAAGGCTGTTCCATGTAAAGGTCAAAGGGGTGCTTCATTTAGAAGTCAAATCCTGCTCCATGTAGATGTCAAGGTGCTTCTCCGTGTAAAGGTCAAAGGGCTGCTCCATGTAAAGTTCAACGGTCTGCTCCATGTAGAGGTCGAAGGGCTGCTCCGTGTAGAGGTCAAAAGGCTGCTCCATGTAGAGGTCAAAGGGCTGCTCCATGTAGAGGTCAAAATGAACCTCTCACTTCCAGAATGAGCACATTTCGCTGAATGGACCAGCGGCCATTCAGAACGTGTGAACCAGAGACAAATTGTTAAATGCTAGACGGTACTGCCGGCCAGTCAACAAAACCCTGCATCAGACGAGTTAGCCATCGGAGGCCAGATGAACAGCCAGTGATTGCCAGGTCTACAGACCCACGGCCTCAACAGGAGAGGTGAGGATATCTCGATGATAGCGGCATTCTGATACACGGAATGGACTGAATGTTTTATTTTATTAGATGGCGGTGAGACGTTTTTTTTCGTTTATTGTTCGTTCTGGGACACCCAGTTACTCTTGAGTGTGTGCATTTCGCTCCAAATCTGTACTTTACACACACAACGTCGCGTCGGGCTCTCTCCCCTTGCCCTGGCGCCTACACATCTCTCCTCTCCACAGCACAGCCCCACCTATCATCCTCAGCGGCACCGGGGCTTGTGCTTGGACAGAAGGAGGGGAATTATGATTTCTTTTTGGGAAGCACAAAAGCAGCCCATTCATCACGGGGCTGCCTAGAGCCCGGCCTGCCGTTGTCATAACAGAGCCATCCAGGACATAAACCCGGATGAAAAAATACGGTGCTGCACTATGGACCACGGCGAGTTATTATTTCCCCATCCACTGACAATAAAACAAAATCAAAAGAGATATAAACAAGAGTTCCTGCTCTTTTTCTCAACCCCCCCCCCCTCCTTCCCGGGGGAGAATTTCACTCGCTCACATCTCGTTGACCTTGGGAGCCCACTGCATTTTATTACCCCGGAATGGACGACACAGCAAGCAGGCTGCGGTCCAGCTGGTGTCGCACGAAGATGACATCATCCCCCCCCCCCATCAGAAGTAATTGGGAAATTCAATAACATGGGTGTAATAACATGGGAGGCATTTATAGAGTGTTTACAGAAATGTATCATTAGATGTGTCTCTTATACTTGCTTACGGGCATTAATAACGGATATATCATGTGGAGATGGAAATAATAATTCCTGACGACACGAACCCTGTATAACATTATGTAACACCTCGGTCCACGCTTCAGGAACAGCACGTGAGGCGTTTCTCAAGGTGACACATTACAGAGGAAATCAGCGGTTTGGAACACAAACAAAGAGCACTTCTCCTTCCCTGCTCCTGGCGCTAGAGGAATGGAACCAGTCCGACAGACAAAGCTACGGGTGGAAGGTTGGACCCACCTCACGAGCTCCATGACGTTTGAATGCATAACCATTCTTCCACGATCAGTGAATGTATGTCCATTGAAGCAGTTAACAGGTGGATGTAGCATGCGCTTGGCGAGTCAGAATCCAACAGGTGGCACGTCGGGGGTGTTAGACAGCAAGGCCCGGTAGCAAGGGGTCTATCGGAAGGGCTCTGTATCCATGGCAACAAACAAGGAGTGGGCTAGTAGTCAGACCAGCTACCATCACTAAATGACCCATTAAAGATGAGAGAAATTCCTGGTCAGGACACACACAGAACTACTTTTGCCGCTACGCTCACAGACTGACACACACACTCACACAGCCCAACAAGTACCCCGAAACAGACACACAACAAACACAGGTTTACCATCAAGGTGAGCACCAACAATTTAGTTCCACTAAAATATATATATATATTTAAATAACCTTAACTCTTACTCTTACATTAACCTACAGACCCCCCCCCCCCACATATCTACACACACTCTTACACACACACACATACACGCACAAATAGAGAGACACAGACCCCACCATAAACAAACAGACACACTAGCGTGTTGTGATAATCAAGTCTGTGTAAGAGCCTGATATTAAAGGCTTCTCACATGGTGGTCAGATAACCACACCACTTCCAAAACAATTACACCTCCTTCTAACCGAGGAGTGTTTTTCACCATCCTGTACGATTAATTCTATCGTCTGGAACAAAAGTCAGCAGGACCACATAGCGGCCTACTACATCTGCCCCAGAGACAGTCACTGGTTGAATCTGTGTGTCATGTACTGGTCCAGTCTGTGTGTCAGTCAATGGCTCAGTCTTGGGGTCTGAGGCCATCGGAATGCTCCTTCTCACAAAGTCCTGTAAGCTGGAGTCTCTGGATCATTCCCTCTGACACACTGCAGTGCCAGTTAAACTGGTACAGGAGGTGTGTCATTCTGGTGGGTCTGAGAAGCATCAGCATGTATTGTTCTAGTCTGTTAGTAACCACACTGTTTTAATGGCACTTCACGGGCAGGCTGCGTGGATGCCAAACCACTCTCACAAACCCATGCATATACTGTACTCGCACACACACACACACACACACACACACAGGGAAGACTAAACGGTTTAATAATGGTGCCCTTTCACAGAGGTTGCTCATGAATGTGAGGAGATGTATTTATAGACTTCCTCCTATGAGATCCTCTCACACATTCATGTCAACTCAGAGAGAGAGAGAGGGAGAGAGAGAGAGGTGGAGAGAGAGAGAGAGAGAGGTGGAGAGAGAGAGAGAGAGAGGTAGAGAGAGAGAGAGAGAGGTGGAGAGAGAGAGGTGGAGAGAGACTGAGCGGTGGAGAGACCAGGAGGGAAAGAGAAAGAAAGAATGGAACAGTTCACACTGTTAGCAGTCAACCCCTGACACTTGGTTCCTGTGATTCCCTATTCATGAATGAAATAACACATCAACATGTAAATATATAAATAATATGCCATGGAGTAGATCTCCTGCACGTCTCCCGCTGCCTTCAAGACGCCCCGCACATTCGCATTGCACATAATTAGTGAGGCACGTTGGGCCTGGTCTCAAGGGATGTGACTGATAACCACGGTCCCTTCTAATAGGCTTGTTGGTGTCAACTAGCCACAGCACATATTCATCCTGTCCAGCCATAGGCTACCAGGTAACATCATTGCTGCTGTGGTCGGAAAAGGGAAAGAGGGTGGACAAGGGATGGAGAGATGGGGGAGAGAGAGGGAGGAAAGAGGGAGATAGGAAGAGACGCACACAGTAGACGAACAGAAAGACAAACGCACTGGACAGACACAGAGACGTCATGAATGCAGTTCTTAAATTGTTTCAGCTGCAAAAGAGGCCTATTCTTGCGCCATTATAAAGGGAACAATTTATCCCCACTGATCGGCCTGTCTCCTCTCTCCTCCCATACTTTGATCTGGCAGCATATTGCTGTGATGTGTCCTATTCAATAGCAGAATCTGGGGCAATTTTAATGCTTTTGTACCTCACCACTGCTCCATTTCTCCCGCTCTGTTTAAAAATAGCTGTTAATTATAAGTGCAGTTTAAATGTCTCCAGTGACCCAGAAATGCAGGTTGGAGTGAGAGGGATTGTACATCTTCCATTTAAAAGAGCCAGACACTTTTTCCCTCCTCTTCAATCTCTTCTTTCCTTTCTCTCTCTCTCTCTCTCTTAGTCTTCTCTTCTTTTCTCTCCTGTCTTCACTTCCACCCCCACATCTCTTCCTCTGAGGCGGTTCTTTGGCTCAGTGGGAGAGTGAGTGGTTCTGGGTCGGGGGATGAGCATTCACATCTATCCCACCCCGGCGCAGTGAGAGAGAAGTGGTACGTGTCACAGGGAGACCGATGTGAAAGACCGCGCTGCTGTATGCAGATTGGAACGCGTCAATCAACGCCTTTCATCCGCTTCTCTTGTCTCCCGGAGACCGAGACAGAGAGTGGGATGTTCAGAGTGAGGAAAGGCTTTTGAAGGTAGACGGAGTGGATCAGAATATGCGCACTACAGTAGAATACAGGCTACCTGAGGGCAGGTGTGTTCAGGGACCTGAGGTTTGCACCTGGGGGTGATGATGGCTGTGTTATAAATGAAGCATAAGGGCCCGTTGAAGTGAGGTTGATGTGATTGGGTGTCTCCCTCCCTCTAACTCCCTAACTGATCACCTGCAGGCATGTACAGGCATGCCTTTTATGACTGTGGAGGCACACAAAACACTGCTCAGTTAGAACCTGGGACCCCCTACTGTCAAAATCTGTGCACATCAAGAACGGCCTGCACTCCCCTGGCACCTCCCTCATCCTCCTGCAGAACATCCACTCCCCTCCTACCTCTGTACCGCCCTAGGCCTCAGCAGCACCTCCTAGACCTACTCTGTCAATGAACCGCTAATGTATCCCGTGCTACCTGTGAGTTAACCATCCCATATAACGATTGGAGGTGTCTTCTACCAAGGCCGTGGGGCAGGACTTTCTGCAGTACAGTACAATACAGCAGATTGGAATACTGTACAGTAGAATATAATAGATCAGAGTTTAGTACAGTTGAATACAGTATATCAGAGTACAGTACAGTAGAAAAAAAGGTATACGAGTTAAGTACACTAGAATACAATATCTTATAGCACAGTACAGTAGCATAAAATAGATCAGGGTTTAGAACAGTAGAATGCAGCATATCAGAGAACATTACAATACTGTGCAGTTCAGAACAGTAGAATAAAGTGGATTACAGTACAGTAGATCAGAATTCACTAAAATAGATTACAATTGATCTGAGTGCAGTACAGCAGAATACAATAGATCGGAGTACATTAGATTTGAATACAATAAATCAGAGCACAGTACAGTAGAATACAATAAGTCAGAATACAGCACAAAAGAATACAGTAGATCAAATTACAGTATAGTAGAATACAATAGATCATAGTACAATATACTTGAATACGGTACTGTACAATAACATCTAGTTGCTTGATCTTTAGGATGTTAGCCGGTTATCTCCTAAAGCACTGCTAATGAAAGTGTTTTGTAAAATGTATTTGGATTGATTCATTCACTAGATAAGATGAAATAGATCTGACATTATATGTAGAGTGAGGAACAGAAAATATCATTTTAATCTTAAATTATACCCTTCTCTTCCTCACTCAAAATGTTCCTTGCTAACATGGGGGCTAACATGGGGGCTAACACAAAGGCCAACATGAAGGCTAACATGGAGGCTAACACGAAGGCTAACATGGAGGCTAACATGGAGGCTGACACGAAGGCTAACATGGGGGCTAACATGGGGGCTAACATGGGGGATAACATGGGGGCTAACACGAAGGGTACATGGAGGCTAACATGGGGGCTAACACGAAGGGTACATGGAGCCTAACATGGAGGCTAACACGAAGGCTAACATGGAGGCTTGACATAGTGTTACCTGTGGAGGTGCCTAATTATAGAAAGCAGAGCTGGCAAAGCCCAGTGACCTTGTACTTTTTAATAAGCCTGGGGGTCAGAGGTGAAGCCGTCATACAACAAACAGAGACATTTCAGTGCCTAGTGCACTGTGGACAGCACAGAACAGGGAAGGGACTAATTCATTGTATGTCTAACATTGTTAATAATGAGTTACTTATTCATCACAGCAAACTATGATACGTTATCAGTAGGATAACATATCATGCTGATGTTTGTAGTATGAAAACTAAAAACTAGGATATTCTTCTCCGGCACACTGACTTATAAACTACCCACATTATGTAATTGGTTAAAAATTCACATCCCGTTCCAATTTTTTGCTATCATCAGCAGACATTCTCTCATTAATCCTACAAACAATGACATGCTTATGATTATCAACACTGGGGAGAGTAAAGAAGTATAAAGTATTGAAAGACAATTAGCTATTCTGCACCTCACCACTAATACCCCTATCTCCTGCACTCTCGAAATCTAAAGGTGCACTTACTAAACCTGCCTCTGTCCATTTGAGATGCTTCTCAGCAGTGTATGCTCCATGATAACAGTGGAAGATAAGGTAAATCTCAGTGCTTTAATAGAATTATACTCTTTCTGTAGTTGTCAAGTTTGTGTGGTCTTTCTTTTCCTGAGTTGTGATTATGGTACTGACAAGTTAAATATATGTAAGGCATGTAAAGCCATACCATGTTGTGGGTTGACTACAGGATTTACACTATGGCTATATTTACTTATCATGTTTTAATGTATAACTGTATCATAGAAACGATCATATCATGCTCTCTAGTAACTAGCAAATTTACCAGAAAGGTACTGCCTAGATTCCTAGAAAAACTAAAAAAAACTAATTTACAAACTTAGCTAACCAAAACGTGATCCTTAGCAAGATAAAAATCCAATTCATGGGACCTCTTTGATAGTGCAGCATTACTGTGGTTCAGAGCTGAGTGCTCCACCACAGTCTAAGTTTGTGCCACTTGCCAGTGAATGCTCCTTGCACATAATCAGCATGGCTCACTGAGTTCCAGAGACTCCCTGAGGCGTATTGGGCACCAGGAATGTAGCTAAATGTTACCGCTCACATGCTGATCAGGCAAACGCCGTGGATGGAGGAGCGGTGTGAAATGGTAGAATGGATTGACGCGGAGGAAGCATATTGTGATATTCAACTATTTCCCGTCCGTTAGACAAGGCAGATATCAGACATGCATGCAACAACAGCAGATAACAGAAACTAGGAGAGAAATGTTTGGAAATAAAATAGAACAATGACAACAATGTTTCCAACTTGACTTCTTGAAGCATCTTGAATTCTCTCGAATCAGAAGTGAGACAAACATTGCATGGTTCGAATATATACAACATTCTCTACGCATTGGCCAGTATTCTGCCTGGAATGAATTGAGATGTCTCTACTATTTGACTGAATAAATATGATATTCACCACAAAAGGAGTATGCATTCATTTCCAATAGCTTAAGGAGTTAAGAACTAAATATACACATGTTGAGGTAAATCAATTTTTTCCTTGGAATAAAAATGTCTAAAAGCCAGGTTATTACTCTAGATTGATATCCTGTCTGAACCTATGACCTGTCTGTGTGTGTCCACCCACTGCTCTCCATTGACATTATATACACATGAGAGCAGAGAGTCAAGTGTTGATAGAGCTACTTAAAAAGGACCCTCTAAATGTGGGATTGGCCTCTCTCAGTCTGTCTCTATCTCTCCCAGAGAAATAAGGAGGATGTATTGGCTTGTCCACCGGTAAGCCACTATTGACAGAAATCGTAAAACAAAGTGAGAGGCTGTGCTTGTCCTCTGCGGAATAGTCCTGACAGTAAATAAAGTGCTTTGTAGTTGTGCTGTAAGTAAACATCAACACCGACTAGGCAAGCCCTGAAAACACAGGGCTTAGGGCCTATTCACACAACCAGAGTTTCCTTGAGATTATCAAGGTTTTTTTCATGATGCATTTTTCTTTTGAAAATCTAAATTGTTGCAATATGCCTTCCAAAGTAAGGCCTTTCCACAAGAATAAAACCGAAATGATCACTGCGGTTTGAATATATTGTGTCCCCAATATATTCATATACTGTATATATTTATATATATATTGCCTATATATATATATATATATATATATGTGTGTGTGGGTAAATGTAAATATACACTACAAGTCAAATGTTTTAGACAATTACGCATTGTAAAAGAATTGTGAAGACATGAAATACAACAAAAGAATTATGTAGCAACCAATATAATGTAAAACAGATCCAAATGCTTTTCACATTGCAGATGAGGTAATCACTTGGAATGCATCTGAATGAATTGGTGTGCCATGTTAAATGTCATTTGTGGAATTTCTTTCCTTCCTAATGAGTTTGGGCCAGTCAGTTGTGTTGTGACAGGGTAGGGGTGATATACAGACCGTTAATATGTCTGTACCGTAGTAGTCCACATTATGGCAAGAACAGCCCAATAAACAAAGAGAAACACCCCTCAATCAGTACTTTAAGACATACAGGTCAGTCAGTTGGGGAACTTTCAAGAACTCAAAAGTTCTTCAAGTGCAGTTGCAAAAACCATCAAGCAATAAGATGAAACTGGTCGCAGGAAAGGAAGACCCAGAGTTATCTCTCCCTCCTTTTCTCTTCTCTCTATCCTCTGTCTCCATGCCTCTTTTTCTCCACTCTCTCCTCTGGCTCCTCCTTTGCCCCTCTCTCTCCCTTCTCCCACTCATCTCTCTCTCTCTCTCTCTCTTGCTATGAAAAGCCACGTGACGTTTACCGCTGAGGTCCTGATCAGACGCGCCCTCTACCCCTGATTATAATTGTTACTGCTGGCCTTATTGGCCATGTACTATTATAATTTCATGCAATCCTTTTGAGCATTGTTCCTCTATACGTTTCTTCCTAAGTGTTTCCATTTCCAGGGAGGGTTCTTCCTACTCACTGTACTTCAAGTTCCACTGCCCTCTGTGTAGCAGGCCGGGTAGTTTTACAAACACTTTGTGTCAACTACCAACGTTCTTCCAAACAATGAATAACGTAATAGATTATTTGATTGACTGTGGGGAGTCAGTGTGGACTTTATTTTGTTCACCCTTCCCTGCATCAGTATAACCACCTAGTCACATCCCTTCACCGGCCTGACATTGACCTCTCAGAGGGGACATGGGTCAGTGGACTACAGGCCAAGTTTGTTCTCCTCTAAGACCACAATTGGGCTGGAGTACAGGCTGCCAGGTCCCCCCGAACTGTATGCGTGATTGTGTGTTTCTGTGCGCAAACGAGCATGTGATTGTGTTTGCAACAAAACACAACAGTCCTGCTTTAATTACAATTAAATCACTTTACTGGTCCAACATCAATTTTGAACGTATCATAATTTATTAATATAACTGACAGGAGGAATACTTCAGGAGGTTGCTTGATGCCAGAGTTGATGTCCGGGGGTTAATGGGCTGGCTATTCTTGGAATTTCCGGTGACATTTCCACTGATGGCCGAATATGTTAGTCTGCCATCCAGAGACTTGAGAAAAGCATAGTACTAAAGTAAACAAATACTACCCCTTGGTCTGAAGGACAAATTGCACAGAAGATTGATGGAGTATCTATGCAATTTCAATGTAATGAGTCAGACATGTGTGACGTCCAGCAGCACAGAAGGTCAGATGCTATCTTACGCATCACGTGGGTTTTGTCGATGCACAACCATCGCCAACGGCTTCAACTGTATTAAATGCAGTTCCTCACGAAAGCAATTATGATTTGACATGATCCGATTTGGTTTAAATGTTATTAGACTTGATACAGATCCTCATTGTTTTGGCAACTTGATGATCAGACAAAGACAACATTCATGGCTAGTCCTTCATTCAACAACACAATGGTCATCAGGTGTCACCAAAAACACAACACAAAAATAAGTCATAATACCCATAATTACTTTTCTGACATAATGAAGGTGGATTAATAGGAAGGTTCTGTTACGACTTATGATAACAAAACGTATCATTAGTTCAGGTACAATTGGCTGCATAACTGTATAACTAGAACAACCTTTGGATGAAAAAGAAAACAACAAAAATTTAAAACTGGACAGGCAGGCATTGAAGATGCCCAATAAGGAATTAAATGGCTCTCTATGGCTGAAACAAGCTCAGTGTTTGGTTGTCTAGGCAACACCTCAGTCAGGAGCACAGAAGAGGAGACCATGTTAGAAATATTATGTTGACAGAGGTTATGAGGCTGACCAATAACCCTTTGCGATCCTATACAGAGCCCCGGGGAGATATTAGTAGAATCGTTTTTTGGGAGGAAATTATATTTTGGATTGAAACGAGCAGTAAAAGCCACACTTGACTGTCTAAAACTAGATAGAACGTCTGTGAAAACACATATCTATATATGTTTGTTTTTAATAACGTCTCCTTTCCTGTCCCACAAAGTCTGTACAGCCCTCTGGTGAATCTTTTTATTCTGATGGCCCTTAAGCCAAAATAATTGCCCACCCCTGCATTGCAAATCAAAGCATAATGTAAAATACAATAAAATAGCTTAAAATAGCATAGTTTATCATAGCATAGAACACCAATACGCAGCATAACATAACATGTATACGTGCACGAGAATCACGTCTTGTTTTTACTAATGATACATTCAATTATTATTTGCAGTGGTAAAATGTGAATTAAGAATGTATTGTTATTTGTTAACCAAATCAACTCATCCAAGCGTAACATATAATAACATCATACTATTGCAATAACAGATAATGCCATAGCATGCCATAACATATCATATTGTTATAATAACAAATCATGACATATCATAGCAAAATAAAACATAACAAATGACACCACAACATATCACAACATAGCATTACATACCATAATATATCCTCTCAGGTCTTTTAAGATCAAAGCATATCATAACACCCTGTAGAATTACATAGCATAATATATCATACAATATCCTAGCTATATTAAAATACGCTCCTAAATCAGAGCGTATCATAATGCAACATATAATATACGTCAGCATATTATACCACCATATAACATAACACTACATAACATGACATCTAACACAGGATAATATAATGTTGCATAACCTAGCATGGCATTGGATAACAAAGCATGACTTTTAACACAGCATTCCATAGTGTAGCATGACTGACATTTAACATAGCCTACCATATGGTAGCATAACCTAGCATGGCAAAACATAACATAGGAAGAAGCCATTTGGATAGAGCCCGAAAGATATCCTTGCAGATAGCAGAGAAGTGAATCTATGCCCTGCAACTCCCTGTCCCTCTTTACCGGGATAGACAGATGAGATAAAAGGGTGCAGATGAAAGCGAGAGATGCTGTTTAATGACCTTGATAAGACCAGGGACATGAACAGCCTTTGGGACAGACCCAGATGATGTGTCGCCGTGACAACAGCAACAACGTTTTGGTGACACAAATTGAGAAGCCTCAAGTTCTTGACTAGCGAGCTCCTCGCATTAGTGTTTTTGTTCGCCTGTGGCATAAGGGGCTATGTGTGTATGTGTGTGTGTACAGGGTGTGTGTGTGTGTACAGGGTAAAGTGCGAAAGACGCCCCGGTCGAGGCCTTGCTCAGTGACACAGTGTGATATGAATCTAATGAGAGATAACCAACATTCAGATGAGGCTGCTGCCTGGCCACAGTTCCCTTTAATCAGCTTAACGGATATGATTGTTATCAGCTGTTGGAGCCAAACATCAAACACACCCACACTGACAACACAGGCTCGAACGCATTGAGGGATCATGGTGCCCGAGGATGCAAAACACAGGGAGACATGCCTGCACCAACAGCCATTCACCAACACTCCTTCACCAACACCCATTCACCAACACTCCTTCATCAACACCCGTTCAACCAACACTCCTTTACCAACACCCATTCACCAACACTCCTTCAGCATTACCTATTTACCAACACGCCATCACCAACACCAGTACACCGACACTCCTTCATCAATATTCATTCACCAACACTCCTTCACCAACACTCTTTTGCTAACACTCCATCACCAACACTCATTTGCCAACACTCGTTCACAAACCGTCTTCTACCAACACTCTTTCATCAACACAAGTGTAATGTGTCAGAGGTAATGGGTCGTAGGTAATGTGCCAGGGGTGATGCATCAGGGGTAATGCTTCAGCGGTGATATGTCAGAGGTAATGCATTAGAGGTGACATGACAGCAGGTGTCTGTCCCGGCTGGACCCTCTTTTAGTGAGGGTCATTAGTGGGTGGACAGCCCCAATGGCACCTTATTCCCTATTTAGGACACTTCATTCGGCATAATCTCCTATCAAAATGAGCATGCATAGATAGTTTGCCATTTGTTGGAGAAAGTGTGCCATTTGGGAATGCGTGGCCTCGCACAGAGCTCCCGACAGGGTTGCACTTGGACTATTATTATCCTTGGGAATCTGGAGCATTCAGAAGGGTCCTGTAGCCAACTGGTGGGCCGAGGTAACAGACAGGCCCTGGAATAACACAGCTGCCCTTGTCCCAAACAGATACACACCCTCGCTGCACTAAAAGTGTACCCCCAATAATATTGCACTACTTCTGACATTGCTCTGGTCCAAAGAAGATTGCTATTTAGGGATGAGGGTGCCATTGTGGATGTAAGAATGTCATCCGTTCTGGAGTCAACAAAAGGGTGTAGGTCGAGAGGATTGGTTTTATATATTGTTTTAGTGACTGACACGTTCTTGGTCCTGTTTGTATTTGTGTTCCATTTCTTAAAGGCCCAAGTGATACATTCATCATTCATGTGCACCGTAGAACAACAGTTAGCCGGGGGAACTTTCCGGTCCTCTTCATCTGCCGCCCCCGTCACTCTCCAGGCGTGCCCCCTTCCCAGACCACATCACATCATGACATTTAGCGCTAAGCCACCCATTCCAGTCAACCTATTCTTTAAGCAAACCTGGGCCGAGCCATCTTAATGGAAATCACCCATCTGTGTGTGTGTGTGTGTGCTCATTTGTAAAAGGGCATGTTGGCTGCTAGTCCTAGCCTTAGCCTGCTGGCTCCGCTATGTGCGGAGGATCCTAGAGCGCCCTGCCTCATACTGGCTGGAGCCCCGACGCCCATATTGTCTGGCCTCAGTCCCAACCTCACCTAATGAAAACCTGGCTGTCTCATTGGGTCTCGCTGCCAGAGGTTTTTTCTCTCCGCATCAAAGTCACATTGCTTTGATAAAGCTTTTATCGATGGCCAAATATAAGGGAACCACTGCATCCGAGGGGAAAGAGCGAGAATAGAACAAAGGTTTAGTAGCTGCTTCCCTGTTACCTTTCTAATGCCTGCTGTTGTCGAGGTCGCCAGGCCAAGAGTTTGCTGTGACCATTGTCGAAATTCCTCTCCGTCATTGGCTGGTGTCTAGATATCAGTCAGTATCCATAGAAGTACAGCTGACCATCTCCCTGAGGATCCAACATAGCATCATGCTAACATGGCCGCATTCATCACAAGACATTTCCATCAGGGGCAAAGCCACTTCAGTTTGCCATGGATAATAGAGCGCACTTCTGACCAAGTCAGAACAGTGCAAACTAGAACCTTCCGTTAATTATTGTAGACTTGTTTTGTGTGTATTTATGATACCTGGAAGGACCGACCAACCAAGCAGATACATTTCACTTCCGCAAAAAAACGGTTGATCATTAATGTCATTATCAGTCTCAGTCTTATAATGAATGGAGCAGTAATCCAGTAATAGCATTTTTCAAATATTGTGCTCAAAAGAACTATGACTTTGATGTCCTGAAGCAGGTGGCCCACTGGGGTTAACCAATCACAAACTTCACCTCAGCCGAGAAGCACATGTGCCTGCTTGTTTACATTTTGGGACAGAAGATTATAATTTACTGAAATAAAAGTTGTTCACCAGCAGTATTTAATGTTCATTCTGCTTAGTTCCAAAATCCCTAGTTAATACCAAACTACATACTAATACGTGCTTTGCAGAGCTTAACCAATGACCCCCTTAAAATTAAGTTCAATGTGTGTGCAATGGCAAAGAACAATCAATTCTTCTCATGCTTGCATAGCTGAGGAGCTTGTAAAGTAATATTTAACACCAAACCATATAATGATGCAATCCAATATGATTTATATTCAAACCTGGCCTGTCTCGTTTACCCAGATATGTTCTATCCCAAATGATTACCCGAAACATGTAAACGGACTAATTATTGCAAACTGGAAAAGGTAAAGTTCAAACCAGGTTAAGGTGTCAGATCACAAATAAACGTGTCAGAATGGTTTTACAACCGCACACAGCTTTGCCAACTGTTTGGCAGCCCTTGAGTCCTCATCCTTTCTGTCATCCCTCAGCCTTTTCTCTGTCCTCTCATCCCCTCTCTCATCCCCTCTTCGTCCTCTCACACACCCAGCATCCTCGCTGTCCCTCCCTCAGCCGCCTCAGGTCCAGACCTCGGGTCTGAACCCCACCAAGCACGCTTCCACTTCCCCTGTCGTAGATCACCTTTCGCCCTGGCCTCTCTCACTCCTCTTTCTCTAGCTGCTCTCACAGGCCTCAGAGGCCCAGTTTCCGTCATTGTGGTGAAGACTGGATATTTTTAGAGGGGGGACGCAGCGTGAGTGACTCCCCTGGAGGACGTGGAATGCTATGACCAATCATCAAAGCAGTTCTTCACGTGGGGACCAGCGAGTGGTGGTCTTTGGAGGGGCTCTGGTGACTTCAGGGCCTGGTGTCCAACCGCCCTCCCCCTGGGGTACCCCCTGGAACCGGGCCCAGTGAAAACACAGACTGGGAATGGGAATGGGCCTGTGCCAGGGGATTCTGGGAAGAACTCCAAATAACATATTTGTTGAGTGGAGAGCAGATAGGAAATGGTCCGGTGATGGTTGTGAGGGGAAGGGGGGGGGGCATGTTTAACACAGGGTTAATGCATAGGGTAAACGACCTAGGGAGGGTGAAAGGGAGGCAACGGGCTGGGGCAGTTAGAAACGCATCGTCTCCCCCTGTAAAGGACACATTTTAAATTTTAGTCATTTAGCAGACACTCTTATCCTGAGCGACTTAAAATAAGTGCATTCCTCTTAAGGTGTCTTGGAAAACCAACACCTGACAATCAGAATAAGTACACTTTCCTTCATCAAAGCCATTAGTTGGCAAAGTCAGTGCCAGAGAAATCAAAGTTAAGTGCATTCTTTTTTTCGGATGGTGGAGGTGGGGGTGACTTAATTAAGATACTCATTAAAGAGGTTTTCAGCCGCTTTCATAAGATTGGCAGGAACTCTGCTGTCCTGGCTTCAATGGAAGTTTGTTCCACAACTGAGGTGCCAAGGCAAAGAAGAGTTTTGCTTTGGCTGAGCGCGAGCTGCCCACCCGAGAGGGTTGGGTGGCCAAAAGACATGACGTAGCAGATCAGAGTGTACTGGAAGGATTGTAGGGTTCAAGCACAGCTTGCAGGTAGGGAGATGCAGTTCCCGTTGTGAACATTCACACTGTGAACGACCAGATCCTTCCCGTTGAAGCACCATAGGCAGGCGCTATGGTCTGGTAGCGGATGCGAGATTCTACCAGAAGCCAATGGAGCTTGTGGAGGACAGAAGATGGGCTGCAGCGTTCTGGCTCAGTTGCAGGGGCTTGATGGCACTGGAAGCTTGCGATATTCTAGACGGGAGATGTCAAGTGATTGGTTTAAAAACCGAGCCCCTTCCTGTGTAAGGTATTGTCATATGTTTTGCGAATGTTGTAAAGCAAGAATCTACAAGTGCAAGTCACACTTTGATATTTGCCAAAATGTTTTTGAAAATCATGCCTATGATCTTTGCTCTCTGTGAGGGGACCACATAGCAGTAATTAAATGTGATCGAAAAGTCTTGGAGTGGGCAGTCATTCCACGGGAGGAAGATCTGCTCTGTCTAATCAAGGTCAATCTTGAGGTGTAGGGCTGAGATCCAAGCTGAGTCGGCAAGGTGTGTAGGTAAACATGTTGCAACCTGAGAAATAGTAGGGGGTAATTAGAAGAATAATTAAGTGTCATCGGAGTAGTAATGATAGGACAGGACATGTGCGGATTTGACAGTGCCCTTGTGTAAATTGCAAAAAGGAGTGGGCCAACAACTGATCCCTGGGGTACAACAGTAGAGTGAGCGCGTAATGCAGACACAGACCCGCTTCATGCAAACAGGTAGGAACAGCCTGCCAGGTAGGAGGATCTGGTCGTTCACAGTGTCAAAAGCAGCGGAAAGATCAAGGAGGATAAGAATGGTGGAAAGAGAGTTGGTTTTGGTAGTGCAGAGAGCCTCTGTGACACAGAGAAGAGTGGTCTCATTCGAGTGACCTGTCTTGAAACCTGATTGATTAGGGACCAGTGGATTGCACCAGGACAGATAAGAGGAGAGTTGGTTATTAACAGCACGCTCAAGCGTTTTAGAAAGAAAAGGAAAAGGGGATACCGGTCTAGAGTTAAGGACATCATTAAGAGTTAGTTTCTTGAGGAAAGAAGTCAGAGAGAACACAACCAGTGGATAGGGAGGAGTTGATGAGGAAAGTAAGGTATTGTAAAAGGTCTACAGATATGGTGTGAAGAAGGGAGGAAGAGATAGGCCCAAGAGGACAGGTTGTTGGATGCCCAGACGTCACTAGACACAGGACTTCAACTGAAGAGAGGGGAGAGAAAGAGGCCAAGGAATGAGGTAGTTCACTGACAGTGGGGCCGGAAGCCTGAGCAGGTTGAGTGAAAGTGGAGAGAATCTAGTCAACCTTCATTTCAAAATGGTTGTTAATGTCATCTACCAATAGGAAAGAAGGGGGTGGAGGAGGACTTAGGAGAGACAAAAGGGTGGCAAATAGTTTCCTGTGGTAAGAGACAAATGCTTAACATTTAGAGGGATCTGAAATTGGCTTTAACAGCAGAAAGAGGAATAGATGGTAAAGAGAAGTGAACCAAAGGATGACAGGTCCTTTGGACGTTTTGGTTTCCGTTCAGAGGTAAGATCAGAGCTAAGTAACCACGCCAACTGGCTCTATCTTCCTACTGCGGCCTCTGAGATTGTCCGCAGTAGGAAGAAATAATGCACAGACACTGTGTGCATGTGTGTGTGTTTGTGGGCATGTGTGTGTGTGATCACAGTAGCCAACTGCTGTGTGATGTAGGGCGGACCTGTGACATGCCGTATCACAGTGCCAGGGGTTTCAGCAGATCACTGTGATGTCACACGCCTGCTGCAAAACCACAGGCCCGGGAGAAGATATGAGCCCAGCGGGGAGGTAGAACACCAACACTATTCTGTAGTCCTCTACACATTTCCATGCGTTGTGCTGTGGTAGTGTCAGTGTGGTACAAAGGTGGTGTTCTGTTTGTTTGACCCTCAGTGAGTAATCCATACAGAAACACACACACACACAAGACATGGACATGGTGTGTTTGAACAGAGATCCGTAAAGTTTGTCAAGCCAATCGATATATAAAGTACAATGACAGTTCGTATGTAAAGACATTATGTTAATGTTTAAAATGGGAGAGGAGGAATGTCTTTCACAGCCTACACAGTGACCTCCAGGGATAACAGCAAAATAGCTAACCTACTTGACAAATGCCATCATGTGAAAGGTATGTTAAAACTCCTTCCATGCACTCGCCACGCTCAGAACACGATTCCGTTTCACACACCTTGCAAGGTCAGGAAAGCAACATCAAACGGCTTGGAGTCCCAGTGGGACCAAGCTTTCTGTGGTTGGCTGTTGGTCACAGACACACTCAGAACAACTAGAAGTTTACCCTCATCTATGCATGCTGTAAACACACACAACAAACTCTCATCCATTAATGCTGTATACACACACACACAACAAACTCTCATCCATAAATGCTGTAAACACACACACACAACAAACTCTCATCCATAAATGCTGTAAACACACACACACAACAAACTCTCATCCATAAATGCTGTAAACACAAACACACAACAAACTCTCATCTATAAATGCTGTAAACACAAACACACAACAAACTCTCATCCATAAATGCTGTATACACACACACAAACACACACACTCTCACACGCACTCCCACATACTGTACCTAAATACATATACATAAATATCTGCTGTGACCAGCATTTGGGGGATCATGCTCACCTAATAAACTGCAGGCTTCTCTCTCATGTAAATTCCCTTCTCTTGACTACCGAGTTCTCCCATAAGCCCCAGTAGTCAGCTGTCTACTGCATTCCTGTCAGGGCAGCCGTGACTTCATGTTAATACGGGTGTCAGTTTTGCTTGCTGTGGTGTTTGCGAGTGTGTGTAAGAGGTTAAGTGTGTTTGGAAGATACCTTTCGATCTGTGCATGTGTGCCTATGCGTGCGTGTGTCTGTGTGTGTAGGAGTGTGTGTGTGTGTGTGCCAGTGACACACAAGACAGAAGAGAACATGTGTCTCCATTGAGTATCTATAGAAGTGCAAAGTGGCTGAATCCCTGCTGAATGTTTGTACGGAGAGGAGGATTATGGGAAAGCGGGCAACTCTGTGCCAGCCTCATGGGCCAGTTACCCCCTAAGCCTGGTGTTTCCTGCCCTGAGAGATCCTTAATTAAGAAGGGATTGGACAGGCCTCTGAATTCCCCAGACCCTTACAGGGGATGCAGATGAATAACAGCTAAAGCTTTTTTGTCCTTTCCTGTCATGCATGGCCCAACGAACCCACACAGGCAGAAAGACAGACAGATCAACCAACGGACAGACCAATCGACAGACCCTTCAGCCGGTGTTCGGTGGCAAGAGGGCAGTGATATAACAGGCGTACATGGAACACTCAATGTGACCCCTCCTGGGTCAGGATGGACAGAGGAGAGAGGAGGGTCACAGGACTTCATAAGCCAGTCTGGGGGTCTGAGAGAAGAACATCCCCGCCCCAGTACAAACAAGACTCCTCCTTCCCCAGAATGGCAGCCATTTCAGCCTCATGTCACACCACTTGAACACCACTTGAGAGGACATAGTTCTGGACCCTCTGTGTCCAGTAATAGCCTCAAGGCTCAGTAACACCGGGAAGTGATGATACAGCCCGGCGACTAGTGACACACGTAAACCCCGAAAAAAATGAATGTAAGCCATTATACTACGTCTCATGACACTCATCTCATGACACTTTCCAGAACCCAGTTGGGCAGGTAAAGGCCAGTGGAGTGCTGACTGGTGAACGTCTCTGTGCTGAGCTGGTAAAAGGGGGATGTAAGGCAGGGCAAAGGGGGAGTGCAAGCAGAGGAAAGGGGGAGAGAGAGTGGAGGAGTGGGAGGGGGGTTAGGGGGGGAGGAGGGGATAAAGGCCACCTCAATCAACGGACCACTATGTTTTCCATGGCTCTCCTTTGTTTGACTGTCCTTCTGACTGGGAGAGGGGCAGCGATGGACGTGGCGTTCAGGGAAGTGTGAGGTAATCCTTTAAGTGGGAGACTTTAACTTTCTAACAGAGTCAACAGCAGGGCTGTGAATGAGGCATGGTGGAAGGCTAATGTCACCCAACCGCAAGAGCACCCCAAGGCCAACATGGGGGACCTCAGACAACCAGCGTTGTGTGTGACAGAGGGTGTGTGTGTGTGTGGAAGACATAGGAAGAGAGACGGTGTGTGTGTGTTCCACTAAAGCGACAGGTATCAGAGTGCACTGCCCTTCAGTCTCCGGGGGCCAGTGAGGAGAACAGATGTCTCTCCCCCTAGGGCCAATCAGGACACAACGTCGGAAATATCACTGATCACCCCCCAATTCAATTACCCTCCAACCGTACCTTTCAGGGTGTGTGTGTGAGTGTGTTTGTGTGTGTGTGTGTGTGTGTGTTGATGGGAGGTTAGTATCCGGGTTAGGGGCGCAGGGGTGATCCCTCCAGCTGACGGTCAGTCAAGCAGTACAGCAACACAATAACAGTCTTGTTAAGGAGACCCAGCCATACTCCCCACCTGTTACCCAAAAACACCCCACACCCCCACCTCCCATCGACTCTGGAGCGGGGATCAAACCTCACACGGCCGGCCGCTTCCCTGGGACGCCTCATTTGAGGCCCTCCTTCCTTCATTTAGCCCCGGGTCCATTTGTCTCTCCCCCCGTCAGGGAGACACACAAGGTCCACAAAGCTTTCTGTCTGAACGCTGTAAACGGCACAGTCTCAGGACGAGGGTTAACGAGGAGTGGACTCCAACCAACCAGGCTGGAGAGGGAGGTACGGAGAGGAGGAGGAAGAGGAGGAGAGGGAGAGGAAACTAGGACAGGAGGAGAGAAGGAGAGGAGGGAAGAGGGAGGAGGACGGGAGAGGAGTGGGTAAGGGGACAGGAGATTGGAGGTGAGCAGAGGGGGAGTATAGAAGCAATGGGGAGGAGGAGGGTCTGACTTTCCTGTTGTCTCCTGCACACACACACACACACACACACATAACATTTTAATATTTAGCTATCATGTCAATCATAGCACTTGTGTGTCAGTGATGAAGATATCAGAGTAATGTACTGAATAGCCAAGGACTGGGAAAAACCTGTGGAATTCATCTATTTAAATAATCTAGCCTCAGGCCCTTTCAGATAATGCCTGTCTACAGACACAGAGCAGAGATAGACACGATCCATCCCTAACAATGCTGTACAAAAGTAGTCCTTCAGGAGTATATGTGAATACACATGTAACAACTTCAAGGAAATCATATAGATACAGGTGGTGTAAATCTGTATGTACAAATGTGTTTAGACATTGCTAAATACATTACAGACTTGAGTATCAGGAATATCCATTCATTGTGTGATCCTCAGTACCAGAGGTTCTTAACACCCCGGGCCTTGTAACCCGGACAGCTGCTGGTTTTAATTCTGGTCCTCTAATCAAGGAACGAAAATCCAAAACAAACTCCTAACGCCAGTCCTTCCTTCCAAGTGTGAAAATCTCTATAAACCAATCACAGACTAGCATGACATGAAACAGAGGAAGAGGGAGGGCAAGTAGAGGGAAGGAATCAGAGAGAGGATGGAGAGAGGGAACGACAGGGAAGTGGGAGAGAGAAACAGAGAGGATAGAAAGAGAGAAAGAAAGAGTGAAAGAGTTAAGAGAATAAGTGTAGCCTCCTACCTTACTTTTAGATGACTTCCACAGTCACCAGCACACATTTATTACCGACCAGCTTGGGTTTCCCCCAGCCAATCAGACGCTGGCTCCTCCCTCTGAGATACAGTAGATCCAACTGCCACTGGAATACAGATGCTGTGTCATAATTGAATTATCCTGTTGTTTATTCACATAAGGATGTGAAACACTTTTAGAGTATTCAAGGTTTGAAAAAGCATTCTAAACGTTGTACTTTCCACATTAAAATGTCAGAATTGATTTGCATTAACGCCAGATGGTATTGACCTGGGAAGGGTCTCCAAACCGCCCCCTGCCTCCTAGACCATGTCAACGAGTTTGCTGGGGCAGCGGGACTCACACCTTTTTAACTGAAGCACATCATGGTCAAGGCCCCAGGGCAGGGGAGGGTGGTAGGAACCCAGAGCACACAAAGGAATCTGTTTGTTTCACCAGAGTAGGTGACAGGACAGCCCACCGCAAACACAAACGTCTGTGAATAAATCCACACAGACACACACACATACAGAAACATGCCCACACACACACACACACACACACACACACACACAAGCAGACACCCAGACAGACCCAGACTCACATTTGCTTGCAGGTCCCATATCAACAGATTCCTTCAACACATCCAACCCCCAACTCAGAGTCTTTCAAAAGTCATTAGAGTGCTCATATAAGCAGGCGTGCCGATGAAAGCTCATAAAGCCAGCCATGTAAATAGTAGAAATGAAAAGCCAGTAGACGGCACTGAGGAGAAGGAGACCCTTGGGGGTTTATTGTTTGTGAAGGGCTGCTCCATTAAGTTCCAACACAGAGCTGGCTACCTCTGCAGCCATGGTGTTGGTGATGGCTGCTTCACTGAGGTGTCTTCTACGGCACCTTCCAGTGGCTGAAAAAACCTGTCAACAGCCTCTTTGGTTCACTGACCCGGAAGAGCTGAGGAAGAGTAGGAGGTGAGAAACACACACACACACACCATACACACATGCTAATACAGGATAGAACAGATGACACACACACACGACACTTCACAAACATGCCACTACTGGACAAAACACATGACACAGACGCACATACGCACACGTGCTACTAAAGGATGGAGAAGATGACACACACACACTATACTTTACACACATGCTACAATTGGACAAAACACATGACATACACACACATTATACACATGTGCTACTACAATACAGAACACTTGACACACACACACTACACTACGCACATGCTAGTATATGACAAAACATTATTACACCAACAATTCGCACTGCTGCTGGCTATTAATGATCAGGCTCCAGGTTTTGTAAGAGAGGGTGAACTGGCTCTAAATATGCCCTCACAAGGACACACACACACGGACACACACACATACACACACACATACACACACGGACACACAGACACACACAGACACACGCACACAGAAGCTTGTCTCGGATACACATGCATACTCGTACGCAAGCACGCACACACGCACGCAGCGTTTGTAGAACGCTGTCTTAGATGTTATTTTCTGCCCATTTCCCTGAGCTGATGTCAAAAACAGGGGTTAGTCCTATCTGTCAGGATGGAAGGAGGAAATTAGTGCTGAGTGCCTCTATATTTCCAAATGCTAGGGCCCAGTACAAGCTATTGGACATACTGTGTATCCTACCATTTCCAGAATTATAGGCTATGGCTTTTTCCTGATGGAATCCGTCTGCGTGTTTGTGTGTGTGTGTGTGTGGGAGAGAGAGAATGTGTAATGTATCATGTTTTCTCAACAGAAAATCCAACCAAACCTCTGAAAGGTTTCTCTCTTCCCAGAAGAGAACGGCAGACATCCCTCACAGTGTATGTTTAGCTGAGGTGACGAGTCACCGGGTCAAGCCGAACCTAAACACCATCCCTGACTCAAACAGGACCACGCAGAGGCAGCCACGCCATACAAGGCCCTCTGCCACATAGTATTAATACATCGGCAGGATTACGTTTCCCAGAGGCACGACTTTCTCCCCAATTTGTGTGCATAAAAGCAAGATGGGAAAGGACTAAATGTTTTCTGCCGTGATGGGTCGCGTGCGTCTAAGGTTACCATGCCTGTAACTCAATCAGCCCAATTTAAGTGGGTGCTGAGAGAGTGGACTGCCATGACTTTATGACTAGATGTTAGTATAGGGGCCAGTAACAGCCCTGGAACATGCCCTCCTCCACAAGTCAACTGTACTGGGCCTCCTGGGCTTAACCTTAACAGCGTTCATTTTATCAGGAAAACATTTCCTAATAACATTAAGTCTAAAAGAAACGCACACATATACGTGTAAAAGGGCACGAAAGGATAATGGTTCTCAGCAGATGATCACTAACGTTGCCTGAGCTATCTGAGGATCTGCTTAAGTAGGTTTGGTGTACTGCTGATTGGTAACTTATATAGAGTGTGTGATAAGGCCGCCCCTAGCAGACATGAGAACCCCCCCCCCCAAACACACACACACACGGCCCCTGTGAGACCATTCTTCCAATGGCGTGGCGTTTAGATTAAACAGATGAGCTCATCTGTGTCCCGGACAACGCACCTGTCTCATTCCGCTAAATAAATAAACCTTGCACCCCTCTTCACAGAACGTCCCCAACCCCTCCCAACCCCTCCCCCTTCCACCTTACTCCACGCCGCCCTCCTTCCGCTCCAGTGCCCCCACGATTTATTTATTTTCCCCATCAGGCCAAGAGATGGAGAGACGGGGAGCGGGAGGAGGAGGAGGGGTTGCAGAAAAGCCTCATATCATCGGTGGGCCAAAGGTGATCCGCCTGGGGAGAAAGTGGGAATGGAATTCTCCCGGTCCCATTTTACCAGCCGTTCAAACCACATTACTCCCGAGAAGGGAAACTTATAAAAGCCCTGCACTTGAACACAGAGAGAGAGAGGGGGCCTGCTGTTCCGACGCCTCAGTAATAGATTCCCAATTTAGACCCTTTTTCTTTTTCCCCCCCCCCCCCCCCCCCCCCCCCCACCTCCCTCACTCCCTCCCTGCTCTC
Organism: Novumbra hubbsi; assembly: GCA_016801125.1. Lineage (NCBI taxonomy): Eukaryota > Metazoa > Chordata > Actinopteri > Esociformes > Umbridae > Novumbra > Novumbra hubbsi. The sequence goes on along the minus strand of JACXGK010003073.1, from coordinate 4,567 downwards.
CCTCCACTCCGGCTAGCCGGACCGCCGGGGAAAAGAGGTCCAGGGGCCGCGTTCCGATTGAGCGTGCCCGTGTGCGCGCGTGGCTTTACCGAGCGGCGCTGACGGCGTTGACGATAGCCGGCTCATCGCCGAGACATTTGGCCGTGTATGACTGGGAGAACACAGCACACACACACACCTGCCAGCCTCTGCGACGCGTGTTTTAAATCACTCCACGCTGACCATGCCGACCCCTTATTAGAGCCATTTCTGCTGACATCATTCCGCACTCTCGGTTCGGTGGAAATGTCTGAGTTGTTAAAAATTGACAAATGAAGCCTACAACCTTCTGACTCGGAGTAGAGGTTTGAAGGATCCTTTGAAAAAAGAACTGGGGTGAACATGTGGGTTTTCATGGCAACGATGTTTGTCCGCATCTCTGCGTTCTACCAGACGGCTCCTACACAGAACTAATGGAGTGCTTTACAAATCAACTAATCCATGCAGACTCCCAATGATCAAACACAAGCTGTCATATCAATGTCAAATCCCATACACTGTGATCTCATTCAGTAGGGTTGATGTGGCACTGCGTCTAGAGCATGAATATCGTAGGCACACCCCAATGTTTAGACTAAGTTGAGATGTGTATGATTGGGTCAGCCAATATTCACTATGTCTTTTATTGACACAGATAGGTTTGAATAAAAGTGAACTCATTATAATATTACTCCTCCAATTACATAGGACAGCCCACAGGCTCTAATTGACCTGTGGACCTCTCCTATTTTATCATTGGAAATGATGCAAACGAGTTCTAATTAGGTTACTATGCTACCTTTTGCTAGCAAGCCATTGGCTGCTCGAGGACACAAGCACACCATGCCTTTGTGTCTTTGTTTTACTGCTATACATTTTAACCTGCTAATTGAATGTAACATAGACAAAGATATCATGACATACTAACCAAGAGGGAAGAAGAGCAGACAGAAAATACGCCTGAGGATCATTTGTTATCATCGCCATCATCATCATCATCATCATCATCATCACTAGGAACACTAAGTCTCATCAATACACAACGCCAGGTTCCTCATCGCTAGCGGCCCACATGACCCTCAGTCTCTGTGACCATTAACCTCTGGCATGCAAATCCCCGCTTTACCTCAGCTTGCTCCTCAACATCGGTCTACGCAGTAGAAAGCTGCACCCTGGTAAATACCACACACGTCCCTAAAGTCAACGCTTCCTTCGGCCGTTGTTCCTTTCGGTCCTCCTCAAACTTGACACTTTTCATCTCTGAGCTCTCAGTGTTTTAGATAGTATGTATGTGTTGTCTGGCTCGTGTTATGCCTTCTATAGGATATCATAGGTGTATTCTGAAGCTTCTATAGAATATATAAGATGTATCCTACAGGTGCGATCAGATATATTAGGTGGATCCTGTAGATGCTATGGGATATATTAGGTGTATCTTAAAGATGCTAAAGGATATGTTAGATGTATCCTACAGGTGCAATCAGATATATTAGGTGGATCCTGCAGATGCTATAGGACATATTAAGTGTATCTTAAAGATGCTAAAGGATATATAAGATGTATCCTACAGGTGCGATCAGATATATTAGGTGGATCCTGTAGATGCTATGGGATATATTAGGTGTATCTTAAAGATGCTAAAGGATATGTTAGATGTATCCTACAGATGCTATCAGATATATTAGAAATATTCTTCAGGTGCTTTGGATTTATTAGATGTATCCTACAGATGCTATAGGATACAATGTATCTGAAAAGTATTCACAGCGTTTCTTTCCACATTTTGTTATGTTACAGCTCTATTCCAAAATGGATACAATTTATTTTTGTTCTCACATGTACATAAGTATTCCCAGCCTTTGCCATGACACTCAAAATGTACCACATGTTTATCCAAAAACATTAATAGAATCCATTTTGGAATGAGGCAGTAACATAACAAAATGTGGAAGAAGTGAAGCGCTGTGAATACTTTCCGATGCACTGTATATTATGTGTATTCTACAGTTATTAAAGGATTCATTAGGGGTATCCCAGAGATGCTATAGGATATATGAAATGTATCCAACAGATGCTGAAGGAAGGAGCTGTTGTGTGTGTGGGATGTGGCCAGTGGCTTATCATTACTCTAAATGTATTTTCTTTATCGTTTCAACTTCATTAAAATAATTCTCACTGTGGCAAACCATTCATCACTGCTACAGCAATTCTCTTGCTTTGTATCGGTCACCCAAAAAAAGCAGGAAAAGATCTTCTAGCAAACAGTTTGTAAACAGTAGAAACGATCATATGGTCGGTCCATCACAACCCAGTAAATTAAGACATTTCGGGTGGAACACTTAGCGTGGGCACTTAGAGAAAAAACATCTGAACCACGCAGATCACCCTGGCCAAATCCAACAGGTTGTTCTCACGGCGTTCGATTAGCCCCACGCTCTGCTAAAACACTGCTTCACCGCCGTTCCTGGCAAACCATATCCATTTCGGGGGGACGACGACGACACTTTTGGTTCTCTTGTTTGTTCAAAGAAAATTCAGACCGAATAAAAGAGTAACACACAACCAAGTCAAGAACTCCTGCATTCGGAATAAACATCTCAGCGTGCCCCGTCAGATCCAATAGACCCGGAGAGAGACAGATGGCTGCTGAGTGTGAATGGGTCTTGAAGCGCGGCGTTTAGAGGGAACCTCGGGCCCCCGCCGTGGTCGTCCGTACATCGCTGACAACGGGCGGCCCCGGGCCAGCTTCCTGCACTCTGTCCCGATTGGACCTGGCAGGTGAGACCTGGCCCGGAGACAGATGCACACAGCACAGCTGGGTCTTGCACACAGCAGGGCCGCGACGCCCGGGAAGACCAGTGCCACTTCGGCGCCGTGACGCGTGACACGCATCCGACATGCCGGGGAAGTAGACCGAGCAGAGCCGTCAAAGTCACAGCGGCAACGTGTGACTTTGTCCCCCCGTCTAAAAGGGACAAGACAAAGCGTACAAACAAAGTGTATTTGGAGAATTCATGATGCGTCTTGAGCAACTTACTTATTAGTGAAAACATACATTTTCTTGACATTTTCTATAGTTACACTAGAACATTTTTTTTTTCGACTTAAAGACTTCAGACTACACAAACGTTTCTTCTTTTCTTCCTGTCAGAATAGACATAACAATGGAATTGGTAAGTGCACCTGACTCTTGCGAAAAATACCATCAATCTCATTGACAAAAAGACGTTTTTTTACTTCACCAAAAACTTTATACATTTTAATATATCCCTAAAAAGAGAACTCCAGATCTGCTCTTCACTTTGTCCCCATGCCCACAGTTTTAAAGCCAACCAGAACCACCCTTACTAATATCTTCACCATGGACACATCTCACATTAATGCCTTCTTGTCCTAACTCTGAACTGCGGGTACACGAATGGCTTGTCCCCTCTTTTCTTTAGACCATAAGGGTGTATTTTAATCAGCCTCATGTGCAAATGAAATGTCATGCCCTTTAATGTGAGAGCACTCAGGGAAATGTCGATTAAAATGTCAAGTGGTTGCAGGGATGTAGGGCTGTAGGGGTTAATGCAATCTATGGAACAGCAAACTGCTTCAAGAGCTAGTGGGCATCCCCAAACCTCCATACACACACACACACACAGACATGGACACACCAACACATGCACACACACAAACATAGAAAGATACACACGCATGCATATTAGTGAAAACCTGAGCACGGGCCTCAATATTTGGGCAATCGGAAGCTCAGTAACTTGCTCCGACTTTTTAACACATACATGTAGCTATATATACAGAAAACACACACGCGGACACACACACAAGCAATTGCACATACACATATACACAAGCAATTGCACATACACTCCAATACCCACTCAGAAGCAGAACTCAGAGATGGACATTTAAGAGCTTGTGCTTCAAATATAGTCATTATTATTGAGAGTGGATTCATTTTTCTGTGCAGAATTAAGGTAAGAGCTTGGACTTGGGGACTGGCAACTGAAACTTCAAATTTTTTGAAAAGTGATCTTCAGAAGAGAGGGATTATTTTCCTCTCTTGATATAATGGCCCACCTGTCAGGGAGAGTTAGGGATGACGCACCGGGGTGTCCAATCACTGACAGGTACAGTATCGGCTGGTGAACAGCCCTTGCTGGAAAACCCAGGGAAATAAGAACAGTGCACCGGTATTGCCAATTCATATCTCTATTCATTTCTCAATGATGAATGATCATATGGCTGTCAGACAGTGCGAGAGAAAGAAAGACTGAGAGAGAGAGAAAGACGGAGAGAGAGAAAGTGGTTGGAGGAGACAGAGAGACAAACAGGTTGGAGGAGACAGAGAGACAAACAGGTTGGAGGAGGAGAAAGAAAGAGACAAACAGGTTGGAGGAGGAGAAAGAGAACTCTGAGGAAAGCAGGGGGAGATTGAATACAGAGGTTAAAACCTCTGCTAGCTGGTCGTCCCCCTGAGGACAAGAGATAGAGTGCTGTGGCTAGAGACAGGGTGCCGTGGCTAGAGACAGGGTGCCGTGGCTAG
>JACXGK010003072.1:0-48029 GCA_016801125.1 Novumbra hubbsi | reverse complement strand
TCGACCTTTGCTAGTGTTCTGGAAGAATGAGTTGATTTGAGACATGTATGAAGTGATTTGGTAGTTTTAGTGGATTTTGAAAGTGAAATGAACTGCTGTGCCGAGCTGACAGTTGGTTTGGAGAACTGTGTGAAGAGTTTTGAAAAAGTGACCTAAGTATTGGGAAATGTGTCCTAGCGACTGTAAAAAACTGTAATGCAAAGTGGAAGTGTTTAGGAACCACAGCAACTCAGCCCCGAAGTGTCGGACCACAAAGTTGCAGAGCGGGGGTAACCGAGTGCTGAGACACATAAAAGCAAACCCAATAACTGCATAGTTCCTAATCTCCTCCGGTATTAACATCAGCACTAAAACGATGCGCCACGTTTATGGCATGGGTTTCCATGGTTGAGCAACTGTTTGCAAGCCTAACATCACCAAGCATTGGATGAAATGGTGGAAAGCGTAGTGCCACTGGACTCTGGAGCAGAGAAACGTGTTCTGTGGAGCTACAAATCACGCTTCTCTATCTGGCAGTCTGATAGACGAGTCTGGGTGTGGCGAATGCCAGGAGAACGTTTCCTGCATTGTTCCAACTTTAAAGTTTGGTGGAGGAGGGATAATGCTATGGGTTTTTTTTTCTGCTGTTGGCCTAGGCCACTGAAGGGAAATGTTAATGCCCCAGCTTACCAAGACATTTTGGAAAATTCTATTCCATCTTTGTGGGAACAGTTTGGGGAATGCCCTTTTCTGTTCCAGAATGACTGTGCCCCAGTGCACAAAGCAAGGCATTGTTGGATGGTTTGGTGCAGAAGAACTTGACTGGCCTGCACAGATCCCTGACCTCAACCCTATCAAACACCTTTGGGATGAACTAGAACAGAAATCAGTGTTTGAAATCACCTATGCTTTTTTGGAAGGTTTGGCAAAAATTCCAACACACACACTCCAACATCTTGTATAAAGCCTTCCCAAAAGATTGGAAGCTGTTATAGCTGCAAAGGTTTACAGTATTACATCACTACTTTTGGTGTCCATCTCTGGAATTGCTCTTGAGAAAATGTCATGTCATTGTCCCCTCCAAGGTTTTTACCAGATTTTCGCCCCTCCTCCTGTGGGTAGGTGTTGTGTCTAACACTATTTAACGTAAAAACCTAGCTGCATAATTGTCCAAATAAATGTTTTTGACAAGCATACCAGGTTTGTAATGAAAAATATGCTTCGTTCCGTGTGTTTTGAAATGATGAATCAATGTGCTATAATCATAATAAGCCATAATCATAATTGTATGCTTGTGCCTTAAGAATGTATAGCCGTATCATGAATGCATTATGATAAAGCAGAGGGTGAGCGAATAACAGGAAGCGCCTAGGGGGTACAAGAAAGACCAGGAGACTACAGAAAGACGCATCCAGGTTCGAGAACACCAGCCCCAACAGGAAGACATCGCACAATCAGAGACTCAGTTCAGCCAATCAGAACACTACGCACACCACGCAACGTGAAGACTTACAAGAAGATATGACCAATAGGCTCCCTTAAGGAGAACCTATACATTTGAATGTATCTAAACAAAGCGCTCTCTCCTTCTCAGCTGTTCCCAGCCGAAACAAGAGCCGTGCACGTTCGATAGTAATATGATACTCCGTTTAATAAATACGTTGATTATTTCTAATTGGACAAAGTCGTCAGGGTAATTTATTTCTTAACAGGTTGATGAAAGATTCCTGGTTATGCTCGTCGAAGGCTTTCGTTTTTATCTTGTTGGAACCGTTTCGTTTACCTAATCCTTTCAGTGAACTGGGTGTACTGAATCGCTTCTCTAGAAGATGTGTTCAATAAGTGAATCCCTTTGGTGTACAAGAATCACTGAGCTTTAGGCCGATGTGGAGTCGGAATTGATAGGCCTACCCTTAATCAAAAATGCTTAACACTTTTCAAATGTCACAATCCACAGCGTAGAATCCATTTGTTATCCTTAGTTGTGTTGTTTATTGTTTTGGGCACCAGGGGCACTATGCAGCCACCTATAATTTCAAAATTATCCGCGAAAGCCAATATGTTTGCCTTACGTTTTAATGTGATCGGAAATGTACCTTATATCCGAGCCGTCCCTGATCCTCCTATTCAAATCACTGAGGGGATCTGACAGTTAAGGTTTATTTTTCACATGCTTTAGTTATAGTTCATCCGGTCAAATACAAGGAAAAGCCTATGTTTTAAAAAGGTATCTCTAATTTAAAATGTAAAACAAGCTGTCTGTTGTAAGTACGCACTACGCACCTTCCACAAAAAAATGTATATCTTGTCTTCCGCTAAATTGTGCGCTTTCATTTATTTGTTAAATACAGTACGCTGCTTAAGCACATCCGTTACATGGTCTGCGCAAAAATGTAGGTCCATAACAGTGCATGCGGGATGTTTTATAGAATAATAACAATGACATGTGCCTGACCGACCTCAAACTATGTTCAGAGAATCCACTGACTAGCCTTACACAATACACACCTCTTAGATTGTACATTATAGTTTCAGATTATTTTATATTTTTCATAATTTTACTTCTGTTCATGTGAATTCAAATGCATTGTGAATTCGATATTCAATATTATTTTCAGTAGACTAAATCATTTGGTATCGTGCTATTATAGTAAACCACAAGGTCCCATAATGATACAGATGGAATTAAAGGAATCAGTGTTTCAAATTACGAAGAACTGTACTGAATGATTCAGTTAACTTCAGTAATTCGGAATGGCCTTCAGTAGTTTTATGCAGAAACAAGGAGAGCATAAAGCAATGTGGTTTCAGTCGTCCCTGTTTAAACAATATGGGATTACTTTTAGCAAACATGGAATTACAATGGAAGTACTGCAACATAAAAAAGTTGCGATTATTTCTATTGCTTCATTGCAAGCTTATTTTTTGTGCATTCATAACAACTAAAGAAATAACAACTAAAACGACAATGTGGGAGGGGGGGTTAAGGGTGGGGTAATGGAGGGTTTATCTGGTAACACCAGACTACTACTACCATACTTTACTTCTGGTAAAACACGTACTACTTTATAACATTACTTTTTTCGATCAAAGATGGTCTGTGTTTCGTGTAGCCGTACACTACTTCGCCATTTTGGTAACCGTTTATATCTCGTCAGAATTAGGTGACGAATATCAGCATATTTGCTTCAGATACCCCTACAAAAGGTCACAAACTAATTAGCAACATTGAATACCTAATTTTATACAAGATTTACCTTGAGTATTTCAAGATTTAAGCAAAAACCCTAACATTTCTTTCTGATGTCGCGTCTAGGCCCAGAATCAAGGTTAAAGTGCCATCTAGTGTTGGATTTTTGTAAATACTTTTCCAACAAACTGATACAGGGACCCCTGTATTTTATTTGTTGATAGGTTTTGAAATAATAAAAACTAGAAAATATTTGAGATTCTGTTTATTATGTTATATTTACTTACCATGAACAACTTATAGTTTTTATGAACTCCTGGGGATATCCAAATGTGATGTAAAACAGCTTACCTGTTGTATTATAATAGTATAATATGTTTCTCATTCAAAAACAACAATATGTCAACATACAATTTTACATTACTACTCATGGAAGCTTCTCAAACAATGTTTTCTATTCATCCTTCTTGTAGCTAAGGGTCTTCAGAATCTACTATATAAAGTACATCATCATACACTTTATATATCAGATTTTATTATTACTTGTATTCTTAAAACATCACCCAGCACAGCCAGAAGAGGTCACCCTCTTCTAAGAAGGGCTTAATAAAAAAGCTTGATGGATTGATTGATTTAAGAACACCAGTGTAATTTATCCCATTTGCAATATAACATACAATTACAATAATTTAGAGAATATTAATATCATACAATAAAACTGAGGAACAAAGTTGATTACTACAGAATAATAAAATGTACCTTTTCATCTGAGCAGGGAAGGATTGTTTTCTGATTAGCTAATAAAGAGACAAATCTCCCCTGACTTGAATTGCTCTTCACTTGGTTTTGAACGGGAATCTAACAGTTGTAATTAGCTGTAGTCCCCAAAACAATTGGTGGTGCAGGCAATTGAATCTAAATATTTCCCATTTTCCCACGGTAATGCATGTTGTGTGGTGAAATGTGTACTAATCTTTGTCTACAAAAACAACAAGGCTGTAATGAGCATAACAATAATATGGAATGTATTTAAACATCAGTTCTCATTACGTAAGTGAAGTGTTTACTCACTCTCTAACATGTGGAGCAGTGTTCAGATGTTCCCCTGGGTGGAGAGTATGAAGCTTTTGTACTGGTCACGCTCATTTAGTAATTCTTTCCACCCTTTTCCAACTCTGCATATCTTGGGTTACATAATAATGGTAAAAAGACACTACTATAATAATAAAGAAGAATACTACCATAACTATGCATCCAGTATCCTAGAGATGAGAAAAATAATATTGTGTACAATTCTCACTGGAAATAACAAATATATCAATGACACTTTCATTACATGTTATTTTCATGGAATTTCATTTATGCAAGGCAACTACTCTCCCAGTACTGGCTAAATTTATATTCCAAGTACTTCTGTTGAATATCTGAGATCCACTGACAGTTGCTGTTTTTCCCCTTTAATTGATGATACATTCAGAATTCTAATTGTGAAGGAAAGAGCTTAGAGCAGGGGTGGGCAAACTACGGCCCGAGGGCCAAATGCGGCCCGCGAGGCTGTCCCATCCGGCCCACGGAATGTAATAAAATGATTTTGGGGGGAATTAAAAAACCAACTCACCAGCCCATTCTTATACATCTGAGTCAGAATTTTAACTATTTATACCTTATATGGGATCTACTGTACATTTGTAATGTATGTTTTAACTTTTGCCCTTTTCTGGCCTCCAAATCAATTATGATTAACAAATTACAAAAACAAATGTGGCCCTCCATTTCATTTCAAAATCCTGATGTGGCCCCCGAGCCAAAATATTTGCCCACCCCTGGCTTAGAGGCTACTTATGTCAACTTTCTCTGGCCAAGAAGTGAGAGATTTTATTGACCACCGAACTGAAAATGTCCCCAGTTTTCATTTCAGAAATCTGGTCACATTACCATAGCAAGAATATTTGATTTGTTATAAACCCCCCTGCTCTGTCATGCCTCCTCCCAGGCCCACACTCCTCCTTGACAAACACTGGTATTACATTACACATATATTTCACATGTCCACACCCACATACTTGTACAACAATTGTGTATGTGTCTGGAGCAGAACCAATACACATTTCTCCATTATTTGGTCTTTTGACTCATCAGTAGCTATGAACAATATCCGATTAGAAAATCTATTAGAAAGTCAAAACATTAGGATTTGATCTAACACTGTAAACGCAGCTAATGTTAAGTAGCGTTTAACTGTTGTAGCATTAATCAGATGACTTTGTTGATGTGTAGGAAGATTATATCAGGGTTACATTCGCGCAATGTTCTTTCTAGGACATAAAAAAACGAACAATATTCCGGTTAGAAAGAAGTATTCAGCAGTTGTGGATGGTCTTCAGACACTTAGGATCGCAAGTAGGATAGTACGGTCTACTGAAGTGGACTGCCTTCCATAACAAGTCAGGTGGGCACTTCTGCGTTTGAGTACGAGACGCCTCCCTCGCTCCAGTGGATGTCCGAATTGTTCACCAGAGGCAGCCTCCTGACCAAGGTAAAACTTTTTACTCTCTGTTCGGTTGGTGTATATTGTTTATCTGTGAAATTACGAACCAACATGTCGTTACTAATCTAAAGATTTGAACGTTGTTTTAAGATGAACGTCTAGACCGCAGTGATACTTTTTAGAATAAGGTCAGGTTTAATTCGTACCCCACCGGGCATCCAATCATCGTGTTTTATTCGTACCCCACCAAGCAGCCAACAAGACCTCATGTCCCAACGCTTCACTAAATCAAAGACTTCAAAGACGTGCATTACATGTTTAAACCATTTTGAGAGTGTAAAGATACTACTTCTGGTTATGTTTTTAAAGGAAGCATCATGTTGTCGCGATTTGCAGGTGCATATTAAAATGTCGAATCAATAAGAAATATTCTAATAATATTGTATTTTCTAAGATTATGTTTTTCTCCTCTTAAGCATTTTAAGGTGAGCTGTAATTGGTTAATGCAGTCTTTTCTCATTCTGAGAAGACATGAGTTTGCAATTCAATTATCCAAGTACACTAACCATGTTATAAAACAGGATTAAGAAGGCAAAACAAAGGTTATACTTGTTCTCTTTAACTATTACTTGAACTAAAAGTACTTCTAACTATGTGATTTATATATGTGTGTATATATTAAAGATATTTTCCAATTTATTGTGCAATTTCTTATTCTGAATGAACTATATGAACCACTAACAATGTCCAAATCAGTGACTATGAATGAACCGCAAGTGGCTTAGATAAAGAAACTTTAATTTGACATACTTATTTGTTAAACACTACTTTACAAGGTAGCAGGTGATGTGGTCACTCATATCCAATTCTTTCTGTTGAGCTGGATGCAGCAAGAGGTTTAATTGCGGGGGACAGCTTTGACAACTATAATACTAACATATAGAATGGAATATAATGTGCAAAAGATGGCCTAATCGGATACTGTCTTTATATTTACAGTTAAGAATGTAGGTTCCCTGAGTGGTACAGTGTTCTAAGTCACTGCTCAGCTGTACAAAAGTCTAACACTGACAGTGGCTAGGGTTTCCGTAGAGGGAGGTACATACTGATTCAGTCGGGATATTACCCAGGGGAATGTCATCTCCTCTAGTGTATATGTACCAGCAAAAACATCCAAGAGGACCGCTTTACATTTTAGGACACGTCCCCAGCTTCAACTCTCCTGAATATGTGGAGTAGTGATGAGGCAATGCCATAAGCACGACTGGACAACATTACATGTTTACTGAAATGTCATCTAGTCTATTGAACAGAACCAGGAATACATCTGAGAGGTTTTAAAAACTAAGAAACTTGAGTGTCCTAGATTTCCCAGACCTCAATCAATTTGAGAATGTGTTGCAATACCTGAAAGTTTCTCTTAACCAGCAGTGCTCATACAACTTGAGAGGGCTTGAGCAATTTTGCCAAGTTGAATATACAAAAATAAACAGGAACTAAATGTACACCTGGAAGAGAGCTCATAAAAACACTTGGCAGAGACCTCGCTAAAAGACGCTTTAATTGCTGCCCGGTGATTCTACAAATTATTGACTCAGGGTTGAAAACATATCTAAACACATTTAGTTTTATTACGTTTAAATAACTTTTGTGATAAGTTGTCTGTGTGGTGCTAATCAAAGGGAGATCCAAAAGCAATACATTTTATTTCCAAGTTATAGCACATCAAAAGTCAAATGAACAGGAACTATGCTTCCTTGGTCATCTGTCTGAAGTTACTGTTTCACTATGATGAGCAATGTGGTTTGTGTGCACGGAAAAATAAATCCACCAGGAGCTCGTAGCTTTGAACAGACGCTTCCCCAGCTAATCTCACCTGACAACTATCTTGGCTCCTCAGGCCTGAGAGCTTCGATTACAAGCTTTTCCAAGACCAACCGGGTGGGGAGTCTGCACGGCAGTCTGGAGGAGAGAACCAAAGTCACCATGATAGACCTGAGTCACCTGACAGAGGGGGAACAGTCCATGATCATGACTGTGCTGAAGAGAGACGAAGAGCTGAAGAGAGCCGAGGAGGAGAGGGTCAGGTAAGTTTAGGCAAATAGTTGGTCATTAGAGGGCCTCTGCTCCCTCCCACTCTGGGCTCTTCGTCCTCTGTAGTGCAGCATTGTATATCGCAACTTCTATTCCGGCCTTGGACCAAGCTGCTCCTCGGGAGCTCCTAAATACCTCCCTTGGATGGTCTCCCAAAGGGAGCTGATAGCTGTCAGCTTTCTTTGGGGGGGCATTAGTGGGACTCAGGCAGGGGTGCGTTCCCACCACAACATGTTGTCCTGCATTTCATCTCCACCCTCTAGCCACACATTGAGTAAGCGGCTGAAGGAGAGGTCCGCTGTAATGAGCAGATATGTTGGATATGTTTCTGGCCTAAGGGACATCAGTGATTGATGCCAGCAACCCTCCCACCCACAGAATGTTTTCCTTTATCGGCAGGTTTACTCAAACAGAGGATTTTCTTGCCCTGAGGCTACAGCCACTTCTGTGTTTGTCTGTTATATAATATAAACTACTGTATCTGGGACAAAATACTGTATGTGGACACAGCCTTCACCAAAGAGATTAAATTTTTTATTATGGATGTCATTACTGATCATTAAAGACACATTGCCAGGGTTTTGTCATCGCATATATTAAATCGTCCAACGATATATAAGACAGGACTCTACAGATAACAAGTGGGATTTCTAATTTTGAGACAAAGGGGCGTCACTTCAGAACCCAAGGTCACGGTTCAGCTCATCCAGGTGTTTTACTTCACAATGCTTTGCTTAATTTAAACAAATGTGACAAATTACAATTATTGGTAAACTCTGACCAGCTCTCTCCACTCTGCCCCCAACGAGAGGCCTAAGATCCCTTATAGAGTCATCTCCAGACAGACCAAGAAAAAGCTACATGAATTGTGTCTGCGAGCTACATGTATGGAGCTTGGCTGGAAAAGCAATTTACCAGCAATTACTTAGCTTCTGTTTGGAAAGACATTACACTGTAGATGTCAAATTAAGCCAAACTAGCTCTGTCAAAAAAACAATATTAGGCGACTACCCCATCCAACATTTGAGCTCCTAGTCCTGTCCCATCTCAAAACCATAACTGATGCCTCCCTTGACCCACTGCCTACATAGCCAACAGAACACCACCAACATGGTCCTTCACCAACATGGTCCTTCACTACATTCACCTTGGTAACAGAGCCTCTATCCTTCACTGGCCTGTCTTATGGCAATGAGTCCATGTACCATTAACAGGTCGGAGGGCGGGTGAAGTGGTGCAGTCAAGCTAACCTGTTAGTAGTTGGAAACACTCATCCCACCCCTTAAGATTGAGAGTTAAGCAGAGTCATTTAAAATCCTAGGGTACATCAAGTCCCCCAAATCTCAGGTGAGAGAACCAAAAAGCCAAACCAGTGGATGTTCCAGTTATGACAGCTGAAAAAAAAAAGAAAACCTCCCAGTCTTTGCTGAACCTCCCCTATGAGTTGTACAGTCCATTCACCTTCTTCGTCACTGTTTTGGGTCTGTATGTATCTGCAGTGGTACACTGATAAATGCCTTGTACCGTCCAAAGAAAGGATAATCAGCTGCCACCTGGCCTCTATGGAGGGCTAGAAAGCGTTTAGGCAAGACCATTACTGACCCATCCCAACCTGGACACCCCCTGTTTCAAAACGGCGTGCAGGCAGTTCAGGTCAACCATGACCAGAAAATAGGCCACCTGAACAGTTTTAATCCTCAAGCTATCCGACCCCACAGAGAATAACAGCAATATATACAGTAGTCACCACATCAAACCACCAACAGATCAGGAACACTCTCCAGGAGGTAGGCATAAATGTTTGAGCCAATACGACTTGCGGAAAACCAGCCAAACAACAGATGCTGGACAGCACAGTGTAGAACCACTAAATGGGATGGCCTAAAGTAATACCAAACAGAGCCGGCAAAGTTCTGGAAAGATATTGTGGACAGACGGGACAAATGTTACTATGTACCAGCGTGATGCCAGGAGAAAAGTGTGGAAGACAGAAGGTGAAGGGGGAGTCATGTCTGGGGCTTGCATGGCTGACACTTTAATTCATGATATCACTGCTAACGTCAGCATTAGGATGAATTCTGAAGTGTATGTCAACATCTGGCCTGCTCAGATACAACCAAATGCCTTCAGACTCATTGGACGGCACTTCAACTTGTAGCAGGACAATGACACCAAACGTGCAGGCCAAAAAGTAGAATATTCTTGCCTGGCCATGTCATCACCCGACTTGAATCCTATTGAGCATACATTTCACTAGCTGTGGACGAGACTGAAAGACTGAAAAATTCCTAGAAAGAAACAGGAACTGATGATGGTGTACGTAATGCAACTCATGTGGTGTACGTAATGTATCTCATGAGGTGTACGTAATGTAACTCATGTGGTGTACGTAATGTAACTCATGTGGTGTACATAATGTTACTTATGGGGTGTACGTTATGAAATGTATGTGATGTTTGTAATGTAACTCATGTGGTGTATGTAATGTAACTCATGTGGTGTATGTAATGCAATGTATGTGGTGAACGTAATGTTACTCATGGGGTGTACGTAATGAAATGTATGTGATGTTTGTAATGTAACTCATGTGGTGTATGTAATGTAACTCATGTGGTGTACGTAATGTAACTCATGTGGTGTATGTAATACAACTTATGGGGTGTACGTAATGTCACTTATGGGGTGTACGTAATGTAACTCATGTGGTGCACGTAATGTAGCTCATGTGGTGTACGTAATGCAACTTATGTGGTGTACGTAATGTTACTTATGGGGTGTACGTAATGAAATTTATGTGATGTTTGTAATGTAACTCATGTGGTGTATGTAATGTAACTCATGTGGTGTACGTAATGCAACTTATGTGGTGAACGTAATGTTACTCATGGGGTGTACGTAATGAAATGTATGTGATGTTTGTAATGTAACACATGTGATGTTTGTAATGTAACTCATGTGGTGTACGTAATGTCCTAAATGGATGACTGTACCATCCCCTGTATACCGCAATGCTGCTATTTGTCTTTTTCTTCATCAGGAAATTGCAAAGAAACAGTGCCCCAGTCGATAGAAGGCTCAAGTACCTGACAGGAGAGTGGTTTTACGTGGCCAAGTCTCAAAGACACAACGATAAGATCCATGGTTCTGAAATCATTCTGGCTTCCATGAAACAGAGAAAAGCAGGCACTTTAGGTGGGTCAAGCAACACTGTTTAAAGGTTAATTGAATAGAGTAAGGCATTCTGATAACTAGTACTGTTATACACGTACACATACTACAGTGGACAGAAATAACCTTTAATTCAGTAGAATTTATAGGCATTATTGCTATAGAATTAAACCCTCTGTTTGACTTTGCTCAGGCTGCAAAGCTGCTATATTTAGTACAACATGTTGTATTGATATGTAAAGTTTCTTTCGAGTTCCACTGTAAGCGAACGTTCCCTGTCTGTCGTCCAGATGTGCCTCTGTCTAGGACCGAGAAGCCCAGAGTAGCCGGTGACAAAGTCTCCGGGCTCACCCCTCCACCCAAGCCCGCCAGGCTTCTGGAGAACTCAGGGCAGCCAAGGGGAAGAGGGTGAATACGTGCCCCACTGCACCAGCGCTCAGCTTCTCGTCTTATTGCTAAACCATCCCTGGTTCTGCTGCCATCACCCCACACAATGTTCTGAACTGTAGAAGCATAGCAGTTCAGCGTGAGCGATCAGCCATAGTACTTTGCAGAGAATGAGACAAAAAACCTCTGATGTTTGTACAGCTTGAACATTGTGTGTGTGTGTCTTAGGTGTGTCTTGACTTAATTTGAGTCAATATAGGTGGTGCTGAACGCTTACATGGGATGTCTGTTGTCTTATACTCTGTATATAACATTAAAGGACGTGGGTGAGTCAGTGTGTTTGAGAACATTTTTATATATTTATTTTTTTAAATATATATTTTGAGAAGACTGCAATTCAATTTGAGCAGCCTGCAATTGTATGTGTGGCTGTTATTGTACAGATAATATATATGTTATGTTCTGTCCAGTTACTATATACAATTATTGTCTGTCCATTTAATATATTATTATTTTTTTCATGTCCAGTCGCAATATGAATTTTGTTTTCTTTCCAGTAACTATATGAAATTATTCATGTTTGGGAGGGAGGTAGTGATACATTTTCTTTGAGACTGGGTAAACACAGATTTCACAATTCACGAATTAATCACAAGTGAGCGGGTCTCAGTTATGCTGGGTGCTTGTTCACTGAAACACCTAGGTGTTCAGGAATGTATTGAGGAAGTGCAAAAAAATACAAAACTCTTTACTAGAAAACCACTGTAATGGTCACCCAAGTTTATATGTTTTGAATCTCAATAGTGTGATAGGAGGACTTCTCGTCTATAGTATTGTAATTTCTATTTTTATTATTCTGTCTTTGCAGTGAAAGCCTCAGTGTGTTGGATGCAGAGAAAGATAAATTGAATTCAGTGGTTCGCTCTCCAGGAAGGGTAGGTGAGACTTCAATGAACATATGTCAAATACAAAAAATATGAAAGAATCAAAGTAGAGAATATTTACAATCCATTGTCATCAAAACTGTTATGAGTTTAGAATTACAATTCTCATAAATATAACAGTTGTATAAGGAATTAATTATTTATTTTCATGCTTTTCCCCAAATGCTTCACTGCCCTGGGGATTGTTCTAAATAAAAATATAAAATATTGTATTCTAAACAAAAATCATTCTACGTATAAATCTAAAGAAACAGTTTTGTTTCCGTTACTTCCTGTTTTAAGGGGGTATAAAATAGGTACAATCTCAATTGTAATTAGCATTAGGGAAGGCATATAAATCACTAGTAAAAAAAGACTAATGGTTGTTGATCTAAAGAAATCTGGCAGGAGTTAGAAGAAATCTGATAAAACCATAATAACTAACCAGATGCTAAAAATCCTCAAAGCTGATTGATTGAAATGCGTGTTCTTTGAGACAATACACTCCTGTCCACCATATACAACACTTTATAATGCTTTCTATCTTAAATATACCATGTACTATTATTAGGACAAAAGGTAAAATAAACATTGTATAAGGGATAAACCTAATTGCTAGGGGACAAAACTGTATCTTGCCCCCAAGAACCATAATTCTGGAAGCAGAGAAGATTCCAATTATGTGTTATTGAACTTTATTGAATCTTGGGGTCTCCAAATACATGTGACCTTTGTGCTAATAGCCTATTTTGAAAGGTTGACAGAAAGAAAGACAAGACCATTCACAAACATCGTGATTTACTGTACTGAAAATCTTTCTCACAAAACAATGTTGTTGATATGCTATTATTTTGCATTTTGCATTTCCAACATGCTCAATGTTCTTCCACATTTGCAAGTGGATCTTACAGCATGTAATTGACCCCAAGCACACTTTGAAATACAGAAATCAATGGTTGATTTATTTCTAAATTTTAGAGAGGCATTTTGAATCTTTGGACTTAAATTCTATTGAAAACGTTCATTTGAAGAATGCAGTTCATCAGGATTTTAAGGATCTAGGAATATTTTATTGTAGTCTTTATTGTAAATCCCAACAAGATCTTAGATGACTTTGTCTCTCTTTTTGCTCTTCTTGTTCCAGTTAAGGCGAAACCCTTTCAATCAAGCATCCTTTGTTTCGGAAGCAGAGACGATGGAAAAGCAGTTAACCAATGAAAATCAAGATGATAAAACATCTCACAAAGCAGGTTGGAATGTAAATGTTTTACTCTGGGCAGACCCTGAAATGGATCTAAGAATGTGAGATTGAATCAAATCTAGTAATATGAGCTTTCAGGATTCTGATAGAAATTGTTTAGCTAATTTAAAAAAAGTGATACAGTTAGGAACGAAGTACTGTAGCCTACCTAGCCTGCAATATTTAAATAATAATTAATAAAATTTTCTTCCACCATTTGTTTCTACCACGTGCAGAGCCCTTATCTTCACTGATGATTGACAATGCAAAAGGATCCACCAGTCACACATCAGCTGGCTCTGTCACTTCCGAGGGATCCTCTATAGGATTCAGGCCTGTGCCTAAGAAGAGAACCTTTCTTTCTAGGCTTTCCCAGAGCTCGCAAACAAGCAGTGATGTCTCCAGCCCTGAGCAGCTGGGTCATCCAGTTGAGTCAAAAGTGATCCGCCCTGTCCCTCAGGGAAGCATCCAACATGGCCCCAATGGTGGCTTCAACCTGCCCAGTCAGGTGGTTGTGGACAAGCAGCCACAAAAAATTACTATGTTTCCTACATCTCAGTTACAGAACAATGTGACTCCAGTTTCTCTCACTAGTCAGCAACTAAAATCTTTGACTGACCTCCCCTATAAGCCATTGAATGATTTAACCCTGGTTCCCACCACTACCGAACTGGATACAGAAAATGGGTCCCATGAGCAAGAGAGAACTGTGGAGGAGCACTCAGATGACTCACTAATCAGACCCCATGTGATTACCCCCTCTCCTCTTAGGGAAACTGAAAGCTCCAAGGTCCTAAGGCCCTTGACTGAGCCAAAGCCTCTCAGACTGTCCGACTTTACACCAGTCACACAGTCTGATAACGACAGGCACACAGATAAATACTACAAAGATGGTCAGAGAACGAAAGGTAGTAATGGTCTCACCCAGAGAGAGTTTTGCATTGTGGATCCTGCTCAGCGCAAAGAGCCTGACTGTCAATTGACTGAACCTCTTTCTGTAAACTTCTGTCCAACCACTGAACTATCAACCCTCACTCACCGCCAGCCTTCTCAGCATGCAGCCTTTCAACTCCTTGAGATGCAGGACAAGGAAATGATAAGGTCCCGCAATGTGGGCACAGCAATCAGCCCGGATGACCTTAGCCTGGATACAAACACTGTGGGTAAGTTCAATGATGAAAACTAAGAATTCATGGAACCCAAAAATACGATCAACAATGAGGGTGGAATCTATATTTATTCATTATTGGCCCTTGAGTAGAGTATTCTGCATACATGAATGGGATCAATCAAGTAAATTGTCATTAATGATCAGGGGTATTACTACGCTACTGTCGACATTCCTAAGCTTGACCTTTTCCCCTATAACTATTCACCCTACTAACAACTTTATAAACTTTTTTTTTCAGACCAATGGATGCATCATGAACGCCATCATTCTGGGGATCAGGGTAATAAACAAACGGGAGGTTATCATCCAGCCATTAAGTCAGCTCCCCTTAGTCCCCAACCCACAGAGGAGGAGGGCAACTCCATTGCTAAAGTACTTGAGTGGTTCAGCCGGAGTGTGGACAGTAATGACTGGCTGGACACTCAGAACGATCAACCAGACATGGAGGAAGACGTGTTTGCCTCTGCAAAAACAGATAGAAAGGATAGGCCTAGTTATGAGAGTCAAACTCAGCAGATAGAAATAAAAGATGTGAAAGGAGTGTCAGTGTTTTTAAAACCAGAGGTAAAAGATGGTTCTCAAGCAGAATCTTTTGTTGATCAACTTCCCAACAATTCAGCGTTGATAACATACCAACCAAAGAGACGAATGTCTGAAGCAGACAGGTTTAAAGGAAACTATAGGAAAGAGCTAAATCAAGGTATTTTAAAAAGAGAAGAGGATGTGAATATGTTAAATGACTCTCCAGCCAAAGCTGATGTCCCACAGGTCACAATACAAGACGTCAAACAAAATGAGGAGGTCCAAGATGATAACCAATCGCCCAACATCTCCCAACTGAAGTCTTTATGGGAGAAGGGTAACTCTGAGCCCAAGTTACTCATCAGCAGACCAATCACTGAGGAAGTACGGCAACCAATAGAAAAAGAACAAGCAGAGCATAAAACTGTCACTCAGTCCAAAAATGTAAAGGGATCACCCAGGAAGAATCTCAGGAATGGAAAAGAGAATGAACAGCTAAATATAGATACTCAACAAAAATCTTTAGGTGGATATGTTAGAAGTGCTCAGCCAAGTGTTACCCAAAACAAACAGGAGGCGTACACACCCAAAAAGAACGTTGTCATTTCTCCCACTTTAGAGATAATTACACTGCCAACTTCCTGGAATGATAGTTACACTCCTGGGGCTCACGGTTTTGTAGACAAAGAGCTTAGGAGAGGCTCAGAGACAGAAATCCTTTTCCAAAGCACACCGAATCCTCAGCAGGAAACAATGTCCCAGGCCAGACTCATCACTCCGTCAGAAAGCATGTTTGAGTCCCAGTCCAGACGTACTGCAGAATCGACAATATACTCCCCACCAAGACTCATCCCACACCCTAAGTTGATCCTTCAGCCCAAAGTCAAACCCCAGCCTGTGAAACTATCACCAGACAAACCACAGGCTGAACTACTTTCCAGTCCCAGTCTAATGCCTGAATCGCTCTTTCAAAGTACAGGGTCTGAGACGATAAATCAGTCTGGACAACAGAACAAAGTCAGTGACAATTTAATGGGTAACAGTGGTAAAGAAAGTAAAGGCGTGTTTGTACAGTCAGTTGTTTCCACAAAAAAACTAGATCAAATTATTAAAGATGAAGCAACTCCTGCAAACGACATGATGCAGGTTCACCCTCAGCAGGACAGCAAGGCAGACAAGATAAAGCAACTCAAATCCTTCTGGGAGCAAGAGAAGAACAGGCCAATATTGTACAGAAGTCAATCAAAAGAGGCTGGAGAAGCCAAAGGAAAGCTAAATAAAAGGTTAACCAAGTCTGAGTTTGACCTGCTGTCAATCTGTAATGATTCTGACAATGCCCACGAAGGGGATTCTAATCATTCCTCTGACAAACAAAGTCCCCATTTCAGAGTATTCACAATGGATCAGAGACTGGAAAAGCCTTCCCCAGGCCTTGGCACAAATCGTTTGCAGTTTAAGAATCTTTGCGAGTTCTGGGGCGAGGCCACTACTCGTTGCAATCAGACAATTTCCACTGAAAAACCCAAAAGACCCAAAAAGAAGGAGCCAATGAATGCTCAGTTCTCAACGCTGGAGATACAGCAATGTAAGGACTCTGATGTCTACAGAGAATCTTTTCCCAGTGATTCACAGAAGGTGACTGCTAGATCAACTTTGGATGAGAGCAGGCTCTTGAAAACATCATCTTCTGCAACTTGTTTTCCATCCACTCTAACACCCCCTACATCTTTAGTCACCAGCAACCAAGAGAGAGAGCATCAGTCAAGGTCTAAAGTGATCAGACCATGGTCAGGAGCTATGACTGACACAAAAGCCAACCTCTCACCTAGAATCACTTTAGAGCAGCAAAGAACCCCTTGTGTCCCACAGGTAAGAAGCAGCTTAGAACATGATTTAACCAAAGAGGAAAAGGCACTCAAGCCACAAGGCACCTCAGGAAAAGGATCTAGGTCTCACAAAGCTAGAAAAGGCAATTTTGGAAATTCAAGCGGAAGTGGACGTGAAAGTGTCTTTCGACGTTCCACCAGTATGTTCACATTAGACATAAATGACAAATTGGATCAAACTTCTCTGTTGCAGCCTGAAAATACATTGGATATTAGAGCAGTCCAGCCCAATAGAACACAGGGTAGACAGCAGAGATCTGACAAAGAACCTTCTCTAAGGTCCTCAAAATCATCAGATGAGTCTGAAACTCTAACGCCTCGCGCTCGGGCCTTTATTCCCAGAGACAACCGCCATTACCTTGGGATCACAGAGAAAACCAGCAACCAAACTATGGCCCCGACAAAGAAGGAGCAGAGAGAAATACAAAATCTGGCTAAGCCGGAGCTAAACCTGAGTAGTGGGCCTGTAAAATCCAGCACCCATGTGGACTCAGAGGAGCACTACGGCAGGAGGAGCGGCAAGATAACACAACACCCTCGGGATCGTTGGTCAAACCATGGCAGCACTGACACTGGGCAAGAGTCATCCTTCAGTATATCTGAGAGAACATCTAGCAGTGCATCTGAAACTTGGTCCATCTCCAGAACTAGTTCAAACCGTGAGTTTTGATTACGTTTATAACGTACCCCTATTATTTTTAAATCAAGTGTTATGTAACCTGTGGCATTTCATGAAAAACATGCCAAACATCAAATTTTAGTTTGTTAATCTGGGTTTCTTGTGAAGTCATCTTTATGTAAACATGTAACACAATTAGGCAATATCCAGGATGCAGTATCCTTGTCTGGCTATCTGTCAGGGTAAATATAGTGTTGTGCAGGGAATCAGCTGGCTGTGTTTAACTTGTGGGTTGGACAATATGCTTTTGTAACTGTATTGACATCACATGGTACTCTGACAGAGCCAAATAGCCAGGGTTGTTAGAGTTTAGCTGTCCTTTTTAGGATACACCTTTATTGGAGATAACATTATCACAAATAATTTGGGATGTTCTCGTATACCTCTTTGATGCAGTACATTTCAGTGGGTATCCGGCAAAGCGTCAGCCATATTTTATTGAATTGCTCCTGTGTGTTTAGGGTTGAGATTTCTGATTTTCAGAAATGGCTGCCATTTGCCTCTTCTATTACAATCCCTTTCCCAAAAAGTTGGAATGCTGTGTAAAATGCAATTAAAAACAGAATGCAATGTGCAGATCATGTATCCCTATATGTAATTGAACAACATATCCAATGTTGGAACTGAGAAATTGTATTGTTTTTGGAAAAATACATTCCTATTTTGAATTAGTGCTAGCAACATGTTTCAAATAAGTTGGGACATGGAAGAGGAGGAGACCAATTCCAAGAGATTGGAAAGTTAAATGTATTACCATGCTTGCATTATATAGGATTGAAGATGCTCACCAGTTCAGGGTCACTTAGTCATATTTCTGTTTCATAATGAGCCTAATGTTTTCAATGGGTGAAAACATTTGGGCAGGCTGGCCAGTTTAGCACCCAGACTCTTTAACTATGGAGCCATGCGGTTGTTTGGCATTGTTTTGTTGAAAGAAGCAAGGCCTTCCTTGAAAAATACATAATGTGGACGGTAGCATATTTTGCTCCAAAACCAGTAAATATTATTCAGCATTAATGGTGCATTCACATGTTCAAGTTGCCCATGCCATGTGTACTAATGCACCCTCATACCATTACAGATGTCTGTTTTTGAATGGATGCGGCGTCCATGATTCCCAAAAATAATTTTTAGGAACTTTGCATTTTTTAACTTTGATTTGTTAGACATTATTTTTCCACTTTGCATTAGTCCCTCACAACTAAGCTCTGGCACAGAGAAGGTGGCAGTGTTTTGAATCTTGTTTATTTATGGTTTCTTTTTTGCAAGGAGTTTTTATTTGCATTTGTAAATGCAGCAACGTGATGTGTTTGCAGACAATGGTTTTCACAAGTGTTTCTAAGCCCATGCGGTGATGTCCACTACGGAATCTAATGCAGTGCTGCCTAAGGGCCATCAAATATTGGTTTCCAGCCCTGTCCCTTGCGTACAGAGATTTCTCCAGATTCTCTGAATATTTTAAGGATATTATGTACTGTAGATGATGAGATCCCCAAACTCTTTGCAATTTTTGAGAAACAATATTCTTAAATTGTTGCACTATTTGCCTGCACAGACTTTCACAGAGTGGTGAACCCCTCACCATCTTTATTCTGAAAGACTCATCCTCTCTGGGATGATTTTTTTATACCCAATCATCTTACTGAAATTCAGATCAAATTCTGATCGAGCACATATTTTTAAAGATTTTTTTTTTCTTCAGATGTTGTATGTTGTCTTTGTACTATGTTCTATTTAAAATAGTGTGTAAATGATTTGCACATCAATGCAGTCGAATTTTCTTTATATTTTACACATCCATTAAAAGACAAGACCCTCATTAGTATGTTGGTTATTTTGTTTTCCGACCACCCAAAAGCTTGACACGATTTTCAACAAAGTAGACTTGTTTTCTCACATATAACAGTCCTAACGGTTTGAAACTACCCCCACCCATTTGGAAACAAGGTAATTTTAGTATGTTGTAAAGTTGATATTTAATACAGTTCATCTTTCAGTGACACACGTGGGTTATAATGGTTTTGAAAACCATTAAGTAAAAAGGAATGGAAAAGGTTTAATCAAAATGTGTCACATTTAAATTGGGGAGAACATTTGGAAACCTGTGTTGAAAAATAATGTTAAATACAGAACAATATCAGTGCACCAAACACATAATTAACAACTAGGTCTTTGTGTTTTTTATTTTACTATTCCCCTTTCAGATATTTCAACATATATTTGTCTGAATATGATGATAATAATGTCTGATATTTTAGGTGAAAATGATGATGAGGATCAAAACCTCATACAGATGGCTTTGAAGCGAGCTCAGATCCGCCCCAGAAATCTCACCAAAAGTCTTGAAGACATCACAGCATCTATGCCCCCACGTGAGCAATGGCCCTTGTTTCAACAACCACAAGGCTGTCAGGCCTGGATGTCATAATGACTCTTAATGCATGCTGTAGTCAGTTGAAAAATGTATTTTGTTTTCCACGATTTCTTACAGAACAAGAGATTAGACTTGCTCCACTCGATGACTTGGGACAAAGCAGCACTGGTAATTATGTGCCTGGTCTGCAATTGTAACCAACAAGGGAGACTCTACCACTACCGAGTGGACTTGATTCATTCTGCTGTAAAATATAAATGTCACAAGGGACAGTGACAAGATGGTTAGAGCCATGACCACTGGTTGAATGGAGCACAAGATAGCATATAGATAGAATCAATAGTAATGACATATGCAATACATACGATCATGTGAAGACCATTCCTTACATAAATACAGAGCACAGCCCAAAAGCAACCATTTTAATTTAACAGTATTATAATTTCATAAAAGACCAACTGAATTACCAATAAACTGTTAGCAGTAGCTGACGGCTTCTAGTTAGCTCGTCATTGACATGGCTATCTAAGCCATCAAACATTTGTCTAACACAGGGGAGGGCAAACTTTTTTGCTCAGGGGCCACATCCGGATTTAGAAATTACATGGAGGGCCACATTTGTTTTTGTAATTTGTTAATCATGAATGATTAGCAGGCAAGAAAAGGGCAAAAGTTAAAACATACAGTACATATTTACATTATGATCCCTATAATGTGTAAACAGTTTACATTCTGACTCAGATGTATAAGAATGGGCTGGTGAGTTGTTTTTTACTTCCCCTCAAAACCATTTTATTACCTTCTGTGGGCCGGTTGGAACTGCCTCGCGGGCCGCATTCGGCCCTCGGGCTGTAGTTTGCCCACCCCTGGTCTAACAGGACAAAATAGGTTTTAACTACATCAATGGCAACATTAATATATACTTGAATTACATTAATTATTCTGGAATATACTGCATAATCCTGTTTTCACAATACAGTATTGTGTGTGTGGTTTTACACTGTACAAATAAAATCACACCTTGAACAAGGTCCAATAGGAGAATCTTGAGTTCCACTCAACCCTAATATTTCCAAGCAAGGCATGCTAAACCTTAGCACATGCATCTTAGCCAAATCCTATGTCGCAGCTGTCAGTCTGGAGATCAGGTCCTTGTGTCTGTTCATATACGCAACAACTCTCAAAAAAAATTTCTAAACAAACGCCGGCCTGCCAAACTCTGGCTAAATCGAGTGCCAGAGAAAATTAAAAGAGAAAAGGAATGAGAGATCTAGGAATTCGGAGGCTAAAGCTTCAAAATGTCCCCACATTTTCTGTGTGGCTGGTATAGTGTCCCATAGAAGTAGGATTACATCAAACCAAAGAGACTGCCAGGGGAGATGACTTAATTCAAATAGACCTGTATATTACTTTCCTGGACATGAGACAGGTTCAGCCATAGGTTGTGACCATCTTGAGGACATGTAAAACAATTATCGGTCACAAACAGACAGCCTATCTTGGCAAGGTATTAGGGCAGCATCTTAAACCAGTAAAACACTGCTACTTAATGTTCTTTTTCGCAATGCAAACATGGATTGTGGACATTCTCTTTGGCATTGTCATAACCAGGCTTGGCATTAGACAAATGATGTTAGTATTGTTTTTATTCATTTAAAAATAAGTGTCATAGACCAATGTTGATGGTTTAGTGTTAGCTTTTGTCACTTTCTTTGCACCATCCATCTCCATGATCAGTAGGAGAAACATTAGCGATGCACAACCTACAGTACACACCCATTTTATCCACTCACCTGACCTTGTTCAAGGTGTGATTGTGTAACAATTTTCACTTAATTGTACAGAGTCTGATTGAAAGGGAACTGATTACAAACCTGGCCATCTGTTGACATATCGGTTGGGAACCTTGTTTGGTGACGTGGTACATTAATGGAACAGAGGACAGAATCACTGAAATAGTGCTTAACTCATAACTATCCATGGCCATTTTTTAAGTGATTTGCACATACACATTATATTCAGTAACACATTACCATGATGTTTATTACACTAAGAACAAACTCTGTGATTCACAAGAAAATATGGGAAGCTCATATTTTGCATAAACGTATACTCTTATCAAAAAGAAGTATAGCCCTAAACCTACCAAAAGGCCAGTTTGTGCAATATAATATGCACCCTCCTTTTGAAACTGGAAACAGGTAGACTTAACAGAGTCTCTGAAGAGGATATCGTTTCTGTATTCTGTGATGGAAATCCAAAGAGAGGCTGAAGATCGGTCTAAATCAGATTTGTTATATTACCCTTGGTGACCGTAGAATAAATGATGGAACCTTAAACAGTGAACCTCTTAGCCTGCTCTTTGTTATGTTTCCCCATAGCATCAACCCTCCCTTCCCCTTCTTCGTCCCTCTTCTCTGACCCTGAGAAAGTGAAGAAGATGAGCAAATCTGTCCCCTCGTTCCTGCAGAAGGAGGTAAAGCCACTACAGATTTAATCCATGAGAACGCTCTAGGTCAAAGGACACCACTTTGTCTGTATGGGTATTCAATAATTGATTTTTGTGTTCTAGATTGATTCAAGAGACAAAGACTCTGCCTCTGAGGACAGTTTCCATGGAAGCAGGCATAAGATGGGCAAATCTATGACTAACATCAGCAGCTCCTCTGGGATGACATCTGTATGTTCACATCACACACAGGCAACACAAATCCACTGTTTACATTCTTAGCATTCACATTTCATGCCTAACTAAGCTTAACTGATATAAGCCTTTAAAAAAGCTTATACCTTTTGTTTATAATATATATATATATATATATATATATATATATAAAACACAAAAAGATACATATATAACTTAAAAAGAACATAATAACATCAAGATTAACATAAGTGTTCTTATAAACTTTTTTTAGTTATTTTATCTTAATTTGAAGGAAGAGTTTATTTGAATCCCTATATATAAATAAATATAAGGCATGGTGCTCTGTTTTGAAAAAGTAGCATCTTTACCAGGTCTTTCTTCGCTGCACCAGACCATAATATCTGGACAGTAATGAAGATGGGACAAGACCTGAGCCTCATCCACTAGTACAGTTGGTCTTTGTATCCCAGACATCTGTGTTGTTGTGCCAGAGTCCAGGACTCCAACAATTAAATTGTTGGCAGTAAATGCTCAGATCAGTTCAGCAGTGGGAAGCTGCTTTCTTTTTCTTTTTGGAAAACCAGTAGTTCTGTGTTAATACTGTCCTTTTATAAAAACCATTCTGTCCTTAATTTAGTCACCTTGTTTAACACTAATATTTTTTCCCAATGCCAGGGCTATTGCCCTTTAACATCTCTTTGTTATTTTCTCTTGGACATTGGCAGGACACATTTAACATTTATGAATCACATCTCACAAGACCGTTGAAGTGTAAAAAGGAACATCAAATCACAGTTTAGACTGAGCCATAATGGCTTGATATGCTGTCTAAATACCTTGCCTTACTATACTACTTTGAACAACATACTTTACAAGTTGCAACAGACACGTTTAACCATCAACATCAAAGTGTGTAGAATATGTGAAGTAAGGAATAATAAAGGTCCCAACAATTAGGAAAACGTATTTTCCATTTTAGAGATTAAGCTAAGGGTTTGGGATGAAGTTTTTGGTGTTAAAGGTTAGGAAAGATAGGATTTAGAATGGTTTAGAGACGCCTAAAATGTGTGTTTGTGTTAGCTAAGCGGCAGTGTGATGACCATGTACAGTGGGGACTATGGAGGTGTGGAGGTACAAGGGAACATTGAGTTCTCCATCAGCTACATCCAGAAGCTCAGGGAGTTCCACATCTTTGTAGTTCAGTCCCGAAACCTGGCCGCTGTCGACCCCAAGCGAGGCCGATCTGACCCGTGAGTACTATACCACTAACCTGAAAGAGCTCAAGCCCTCCCTGCACATAGGGCATTTCCTAATATAAAGTCTCGATTTTGTATTTATTAACTTTTTACTGATTGCCTGCTACTGAAGTTCCTGATATCTTTGTGGTTCTCGACATAGGTATGTTAAAAGTTATCTGGTGCCTGACAAAGCCAATCTAGGAAAAAGGAAAACCTCTGTAAAAAAGAAGACTATCAACCCTATTTTCAATGAGGTCCTCAGAGTAAGAAAGGAACCTTGTACAAAAAGAATTTGTCCAAATATTTTGTATTTTAACTCTGGATAAGGAGAGCACGATTGAACAAACAACACAACATTTGTACAGTGCACTTATTTCAAAGGGATTAACAACATCTCTCTACTGTTCCCTTGTCAGTATCGGGTTCGCATGGACTACCTCAAGACTCAGACCCTCATTCTCTCCGTCTGGCACCATGACTCGTTTGGCAGGAACAGTTTCCTGGGGGAAGTGGATGTGGACCTGTCTAAATGGGATTTTGACCACACCCAGATGAACTGCTTAGCTCTGAAATCCAGAGTAAGAAAACAATACGCCTGCTTTGTTATGCCTGGTCTCCTTTAAAACTGATTTGTATCTATAACTGAAATACTTTCTATACTTCTGCTTTTTATTTCAGTGGCTTAGCATGTTAAGATTGTGTGATCGTGGGGATGTGTCCGTTGATTAAGTTTGGTACAGTTTTACAGTTTTTCACAATTGCTAAAACACATTTCTTGAAACACATTTATTTTTTACAAAACTTACAAAATCAATTCTTCAAACTACAGTCACAAAACCCCAGACACAATTCAGTCAAAATCAAGCACTCGCCTCAAAATCACACAATGCTGTCAGATCATACACACAGCCAGTCAAAATATAAACACTTCAAAGAATTAATTAGACACATGGGAAAATGACAATGTGCAGACCATCTAGTTACACATTTTTTGTAAACAAATTTTGCAATAAAAAACTATAATATTCACAATTTAGGAAAAATATTGAATACTGTATGTACAGGAAGTAATACTGTATTGATTGTTTGTATACCAGCAGTGGCATAAAAATGCACTAGTCCCACTATGCAAAGGGCCAATGACCAAAGAATTAAATAAAAATCCTATTACAATAAACAAAAAAATGTGGACCAACTGCAAAATCAAAGTCAATGAGAGATTCATTCTTCCAGCTATGCCTCCGACCTGTGCCCCCTGTGTTCTCTGAACTGAGTTATATTCTTTGCAATTGGATTGATGACACCGTTCGAAACGAAAGTGTGAACTATTTTGAGTCATTGTGTGTAAGTGATGACAACTGTGTTGTAGTTGTGTTTACCTTTTGCCACCTGTGTTTAGCATTTCACAACACAAGTGCATCACAGTGTGAAATGTGATTTGATAAGTGAGAAGAATGTGTGTGTTTATAGTTTTGCAAACAGAGTGAATACAATTTTGAAATGGTGACTAACTACCAAAATGTGTTTACGGTTTTGCCAAAACCGTAAACCAAAAAAATTGGTTTAGGCCACTGAGAATTTGGTTCAGAGAATGAGGTATTGTGTTTTAGCAATTCAGAAAAACTGTAAATGTGTCCAGTAAGATCTTAGCTCTGTCTTCCCCTATCCAGCCCACCTCCACTCTTCAGTCAGATGACAGAGGAGAAATGAGACTGGCTATACGCTTCCTGCCTCAAGTATCCCACAGTAAGAGTCCCTCACATGTCCTAACTTTCATCAGTATCCGTTTATTGACCACAAAAGGTTTATAGTACACAATGCTCTTATCTAGAGGAACCCACACATTTATATATTTTGAACGGGGTTGAATGAGCCAATTGGAATTCGGTGATGAGTACTTATGATAGGTCCACAATAGTGACCACAGAGTCAGGACAACAAAAACCGTAGAAACACACAGCGCGTAGCTGTGGTATATTGGAAATATATCGCAAACCCCTAGAAATACCTTATTATTTTTATATACAAGTACCAATGCAATTGGAGCAGTAAAATGTTAATGTAATGTTAGAACAATGACACACGTTCCCATATACCGCAATGATCAGCAGTCAAGATTAAAACCACCTGTTAATAGAGGATATTATCTGGCTGTCATTCTTGCAAGAGACACACGTTTACTGAAGCTTGCTTAATTGTGATCCATAGGCCTAGGCAAGGGTTCCCCTTCTAAAACAGGTGAGGTTCACATCTGGGTGAAAGACTGCAAAAACCTTCCCCTTATCAGAGGGACCACCATCGACCCATATGTGAAGTGGTACGTACAAACACATTCAACTTATAAGATCAACATGTGAAATGTATTAAATGTTTTTTACATAAAGTAATTTACAAAAAGTAGAGACTGTATCCTGAACATAAAATTTGTTTTATAAAAAGAACTATCTGCTTCTTTGGCCAAAAACTGCATGTCAGGCGGCCCTTTAAAGAGAGTGTTTAAATGCTGCAGATACAGGCTAATTGACTTTAAAAGCCTAGTACCCAAATCCAGGCCTTAGCCTTGGTTTCAAGTCATTCACATCCTCATTGTCCTGGATAGTTCTTGGATTATATAAACGTTTACAAACATACCTGACCTTGTGCCACTTTTTCCTCGTTAGCTTCGTGCTTCCAGACACAAGCAGGAAAAGTCGCCAGAAGACTCGGGTCTTGAGGAGTACTGTTGAGCCCGTTTTTAACCATACTATGGTGTACGACGGCTTTAAACAGGAGGACCTCAATGAGGCATGCGTGGAGCTGACCGTTTGGGACCGTGACAGGCTGGGCAGTAACCTCCTGGGTGGTCTGAGACTTGGACCTGGCACAGGTACCAAAAGACTCTTATTTCATTTATCTATTTCATTCTACATTTCTCCACATAGGGATTTACTGAACTTTCATTGAATTCAACCGTGCTTGCTTAGATTACTGTAGAACAGACATTATTTTTCCACCCCATTTCTGCTTACACAACATTGCTGGTTATCAAGTTTCCAGAGGCTGAATGAGTACAACATTTGTAAATGTTTGAATTAACTGGTCACAGCAGATCGCTGCACCTATTCAATGTTTAGAAACATGATAACCAGCATTACTGTCTTGCAGAAAATAATAGGCCATTCAATCTCTCAAACAGTTTAGGGGCTGAGTGTTTGAGGATTATTGACTTGCATGGCAAAGACGAGCTTTTCTCTTTCTCTCTCTAAAGGCAGAAGTTATGGGGCCGTGGTGGATTGGATGGACTCGAATGCTGAAGAGGTAGATCTGTGGGAAAGAATGATGACCTCTCCAAATGAATGGGTGGAGGATGTATTACCACTGAGAATGCTGACCACAGTAAAGTCTAAGCTGAAATAAGAATGTATCTGAAAATCTTCAACCTGCTATAGTTCAAATACATTATATGTTATACTATTTTTATTATTATTACAATTTGATGTGTAATCTAGAAAAATGTATGTAAGATTAAATGGAGGCATCATTACTCGTGTTATGGACCTCAGACTTTTCTGGGGGAAAAAATATTACTAACCCCAACTGGTTGAAAGACATAACAACAGCACTATATACTGTAACTTAACATGTGGTATGGTCAAGCAATTGTTTGTTTGGTAATCTATAGTCACATTATTTGTAAAATTCTGTATTGGGATGCTTTTGGTAAACATAAATAGCTTGTGCCTTCATTAGCTCTATATTGTAATCAAAGAAAACTAAACTGATGTCCTAGCTAATATGTTCTAGGATATTTCATGTAAAGATTTCTCTCTTTCTGTAACACAAAACCAAGCACAGAGTGATTTTACAGACATATTTTCAACCAGAGGTAGATCAAAATTAGATCAATATTACATTTGTGGCTCTGGATTTTAGCTATATAAAAAATGTAAGGTTGTTCCTATGCATAAGACAGGGCAGAGTGCCTGGATACAGCATTTATCTGTGGTACAATGGCTAGATAACCCAAGAAATGGGGTACCTTATTGTTATTATAAACTGGTTACCAACTAGACTTGTGGTGTATTGTCAGAAAATTAGCAGTAAGGTCCCAAACCACAATTATAATAATATAATATTAAGGATGCCTAAAGATGCAGTCTGTGGTGTTCAAAACTGGTTGTGAAAGTGGCACAGTCTAGTCATAAAGGATCTACGAAAATGGTGTGTCATGTTGGCTGTAACTGTACATGCAGCCTATTTGTAACCATACAGTATGCTATTTACAGTTTGTGTGTTAACCCAAATGAATTAATATATTTAAAAAAAATTAAAAAAAGTAACTAGCTAATGAATGAGTCTTGATTGAATCTGATTGAGCAGAAAATATTATAAAGACATTATTTTTAAACAAGAGCCCTTGATCATGATGTAATTGACAACTGTTGTTTACGCTTTACCAACTAGTATTTTGTGAGTCAAATTTGTGAAGGTACAGCTAGTTCTACAGTGGCCATTGGTGGTAGAGGTAAATCAATATTCTGCAGTCCTCCAGCTGTATTTAAATCTCCAGTTTGATAGCGTTTTCAGTCGACTACAAGCGAGGTGGAGAGAGGGTGTTCATAAAACATAACATCATAACGTCATAGTAATAGTGCGTGACAAAAGTAGCCATTGCAGCTGCTGTACAATTATATACAGTGTTTTTGTCTGTTAAACTTTTTTTTTAACTTTCAACTGTACATTGACCTCATACTCATACTCTACTTTACACTACCAAACACAACTCAATTCGTGTTAGGTAAGGAGACATGTTGTGTCATTTTAAAAATAATCTATCTTGTAAAGGTTAGAGGCAGGATTTAACAATGTGCACCGTTTAAGCAATTTAAGCAATGCCCTATGATGTTCCACAGTTATTATTTCGTAGGTGAACTAATGGGAGTTACTGAATTGCTGGGTCTTGATTGACGATGGTAAACATTCCTACCATGTTGAGCTTTGCTTGATTCTGATTCAGTGCAGCGACCCTATAGGAAAACTATCTGATTAGGAAACATATGTACATTTCTTGTTTCCTGACACTACTGCCCAAATTCGTGGATATAGTTTACACCCGTAATACATCATCCAGAGTAGGCGCTCTCATATTCACGCAGCAGTTTTGGGGAACGCAAACCAGCATCCGGTGTAGACTAGAACATCGTAAACAATAAAAAACGGCTTACATGAATTACATTATTATGCCGAGTTGCTGTGGTGCACCAATACAAATGATCTCAAATGTGTTCCCCTGCCATGTCCTAAAGAAAATTCCAGATAAAAGGGCTTCATGGGTCCAAGCCATACAACGGGAACTCAACGCCAGGAAGCAATGGGACACTGCGTGTCCACGCACATGTTTGTGGAAAACATTTTGTATCCGGTAAGAGCGCACTTACGTAACGCTGTCTTGGGTCTGATAAACAATTAGATGCTATGGCCAGATATCTAAATACAAAACGTATAATTTTGTTTAGGTTAATAAAAACAAATTGCTAACTCAAATGCATCGTTATTTCAGGGCTCCAAATAAATTACAGATTTGATGCATATTACGTTACCCTTCATTCTCAGACCTTTTCGGTTGCAAGAAATGTCATACGCAGCTAGCCAGGTCAGTTGTCAAAGCTATTAAATACGGTAAAAATGGATGTCCAGTTAGGACACCTTTGGCCAGAGTGTGGTAATTGCACCACTTTGATGCTGGGAGACTGAAGAGACAATTTAAGAAGACCAAATTAATTATTTCTATGTATCTGGCGCGTTCTATGGTAGGCATAGTGGCAACTATTAGAGTTGTTTTGTACTGCTACTTTACGTGAATATTAGGGCAAGTGTCGTTTGTTCCCCTCAAAGGGCCGGGAACGTGTTGCGTGCCAATGTTCCCGGATGTACGGGTCTGGCGTTTATAATATGCGTTTGTGCGTTAGTGCATTAGCTTTGGGACCAAGTTATCACCGGAGTGACATACGAAAGACTACTAAAGTAAAGGTGAAATGATCTCCGCTTGGCAATACCAGCTAGTTCTAAAAAGTGAAAGTCACTTAACACCACTATGCTAAAACCTCATTTGCGCAGGTGACACTTGCAATACAATACACATATATGATCTATCATACTTTTTAAAAATACAAAAAACAGCAGCTTCTGTTTCATAATACCTCGGCTTCCTCATCCGTCCGGGTCAATTTGACTGGAATTTTTATAATTGGTTCGTCCGCATGAAGCATTGAGAGGATTCAATTAACTGACAAAGTCGGTTGCCCCGGCACTCTGAAAATATATTTTAACCGAGATGTCTACTTTACGTAAAACTGAAACCGCTGATTCCTCAGGCAACGCAAGTCACGTAGAGACCGGTCGAATGGGCAGGATTTTCTGTTATGCCAGATGATGACTTTTGATCCACAATCTCAGTTCTGCAGTTTGACAATAACATTTTTTTTTGTGGTGTTCCTTAACGAATCAATAATTTACTATGCGCTGCAGCGCAGATGATCCCTATTCTATTTAAGAAGCAAACTGCTCCCTCGCCGGTTCAGGGGGAGGTTAGTCTAATCGAACTCCCTCGACTGTTAGAACATGATTGGCTACGTCGCTTAGTATGTTCTAGACTGTTCTGTCGACATCTTCATATTCTTCTGGGATCAGTCGCTAGTACATTTTCTGCGGGGATTGAACTCTCCTGTACTACGCCGGGTGTAGCAGTGGTTTGAATCTAATTTGTAATTTCTAAAAAGGTAAGCATTATGAAAGTGATTTCTTAAATAGCCTAATCAGAATTCATGTAGTTGGGCATGAACAGTTGTCCTACAATTTTGAAGTAATGGAAACTGGATATATGGATTCATTATACCAAAAATACAGTTTCAACAATTGCTAATATCAGATGTTGTTTGATGGGATGCTGTCAGTATGTGTAACTTAGCTGATGGGTTTATATATGTTATTCATGTGAGGTGTGTGCATTTAAGGAATTATCGGTATACGGGGAACCACGATCGTTGTTTTAAACTTATTTCTGGCGGAAACTATGTTCTCTTAATAATTGCATGTATAGCACATTTTAATATCAACTCTACTTAAGCCTCAGTATTAAGATTTAGCGGGCGCTAGTCGGGTGGTTATGATCTAAACCAACAGAATGTTCCAGCAATTTCCTGAACCCACTTGCTGGTGCGCGGAGGCGCCCTCTGTCGTAGAGTTTCAGCAAAATGTTACAGACTTGTGGATATGACTTCAGGTATTAGCTTCATGCATTGATTTAAATGATCGATATATACACACAGTTGTTTAAAACCAAGGATAATATGTTCGGCTGTCAGGTGCTACTGGTTTCTGACAGTGAAACTCATAATTCACCCTTTGAAACATGACAAATAGCTCCTACTGTACTCGTTTCTCCGCACACATCGGAGTACTGTATTTTGCTACCTTTTCTTAGAGACCTAGATTTCAACGCTCATTATGATCGTTTTGTGGTGTTTATGGCAGACTGACTACCATTCCTAGATGTTTATTTTTGCTTGAAACTTTACTCTGTCAACAGTTAAGTAGATTGTTGAAGCGTAAACAACAAAGGGGGTATGAACAGGTTACATTTTAGATACGAGTTCGTAGACTGTTTGGAACCAACTGGTCCGAATACAATTATTTTATTGTAACGTAGCGCTCAAAATCGCTGTTTAAGTTGGTTCCATAGCATGTTTATGTTGCTTTCCAAATCATCTATTGTATTCTTCTGCCGGGGTTATTTAAGCCAGTTTCTTTTGCTCGGGACATTTAGTTTTACCGTTGACATGCGAACATGGTACAACAATCCAAACCCGCATCTCTAAGTCTCTGCACTTCCTCATCACAATTGGACCTATTGTTCCCCGTTGTTTACAGGCAACATGTCCAAGGGACCAGCTGTTGGCATTGACTTGGGCACCACCTACTCCTGCGTAGGGGTGTTCCAGCATGGTAAAGTGGAGATCATTGCCAATGACCAGGGTAACAGGACCACACCCAGCTATGTGGCATTCACAGACACAGAAAGGCTGATCGGGGACGCCGCTAAGAACCAAGTGGCCATGAATCCGACCAACACCGTGTTCGGTAAGAAATGGATTTGTATGGTGCCTCGGACTTGACTACATGGAGGTTTGTGAAGGTAACTAATATTTCTCCTGTTTCTATTCTCCCAGATGCTAAGCGGCTGATCGGGCGTAAGTTTGACGACACTGTTGTCCAGGCGGACATGAAACACTGGCCGTTTCAAGTGATCAACGACTCGACACGGCCCAAAGTCCAAGTGGAGTACAAGGGGGAGAGCAAGGCCTTTTACCCCGAGGAAATCTCCTCCATGGTGCTGGTCAAGATGAAGGAGATTGCGGAGGCCTACTTGGGCAAGGTGAGCACGCCTGCGACATCGTGGTTGACTTTAAATGTCATGTCATTCGGAATGTTCCTAATGATTCATAGAAATCGTTTCTGCAGGGTTTTTGTCACTGCCGAAATGACTTCCCAAAATGAGGGTTTTTGTCGGCGTTGTTGTAAAATCTGTGAAGCTTCACTAATTTGTGTGCGTTGTCCATCTTTTTTTCCTGTAGACAATAACTAATGCAGTGATCACGGTGCCAGCTTACTTCAACGATTCTCAGCGCCAGGCCACCAAAGACGCAGGGACCATCTCAGGACTCAACATACTCCGCATCATCAATGAGCCAACTGCTGCTGCTATTGCCTATGGCCTGGACAAGAAGGTGAATACATGCGCTTATCAACACTAAGGAATATTGTCACGGCTCAGAACTGTAATGCATACATTCAATCAATCACCGATCGTTTTGTTGCAAAGCCCTTTTGCGTAAAATCATGTTACAATTTGCTTACACGGATACCACATAAGACATGACAACTTACGTCACACGTACTGAAAATGAGCTCTAATAACTTGTAGTAACCCTGTCCCTGACAAATGTTACAAAAACGCCTTAGGTGGGAGCGGAGCGGAATGTGTTGATCTTCGACCTGGGCGGCGGTACGTTTGACGTGTCCATCCTGACCATCGAAGACGGCATCTTTGAGGTGAAGTCCACGGCCGGAGACACCCACCTGGGAGGCGAGGACTTCGACAACCGCATGGTCAACCACTTCATCTCCGAGTTCAAGCGCAAGTACAAGAAGGACATCAGCGACAACAAGCGGGCCGTGCGGCGTCTGCGGACCGCCTGCGAGCGCGCCAAGCGCACCCTCTCCTCCAGCACCCAGGCCAGCATCGAGATCGACTCGCTGTACGAGGGCGTCGACTTCTACACCTCCATCACCCGGGCTCGCTTTGAGGAGCTGAACGCCGATTTGTTCAGAGGCACCCTGGACCCCGTGGAGAAGTCCCTCAGAGATGCCAAGATGGACAAGGCCCAAGTCCATGACATCGTCCTGGTTGGAGGCTCTACACGCATCCCTAAAATCCAGAAGTTGCTGCAGGACTTCTTCAATGGAAAGGAGCTCAACAAGAGTATCAACCCTGATGAGGCTGTGGCTTATGGGGCAGGTGAGGCTCTTTCTTTTCTCATTCTCTTAAAGGGACACTGTGTAGAATCCTGCCTTTACACACTAGTCTCTTCTTTCCCTTCCATTACCGAACAAAACTGGCATAGTATCAGCTAGTCCACGGTGGTGCGGTATAGCAAGTATAAGGGCATCATTACAAGTTATTGTAAGCTGATAGATGGACCAGTGTGAGTTGAAATGGGCCATTCCTGAATAAAATGTTTCCGATAACATTCCCCAGAAACTGATGTTTTCCCAGCTACTGGACACATTTTTGAGGAATTATCTGATATTTAATCAGCAAGTCTGTGATGATGGTTGTGTAGTACCAGATCAGTATCATCTCAGTCTGAATTTCTTCAGCTGGCGCAGTGTGTTATTATTTTAAATATTTTAACCGAACCGACCTCTAAAAACACTATTGGCTCAGCACTAGTGTCTGTTGACAGCGGTCCAGGCGGCCATCTTGTCTGGGGACAAATCGGAGAACGTCCAGGATCTGCTGCTACTGGACGTCACGCCTCTGTCCCTGGGCATTGAGACGGCTGGAGGGGTCATGACGGTGCTCATCAAGAGGAACACCACCATCCCCACCAAGCAGACGCAGACCTTCACCACCTACTCAGACAACCAGCCGGGGGTGCTCATTCAGGTCAGCTGGAGGAACCCTGATTCATGCTTTGGTACCAGTTCAAATGCCATTGTGAAGTTCATTCAATTGATATGATCATGTGTTGTCTTTGCTGCATTTCTGTGTATTGTGTAATAGCAGGTGTTGACAGTGGATGCGGAATGAATGAGAATCAATATTGAACGTGTCGAAATGTAGTTGTGTGAGTATTGACTTGTAATGTTGGTCCTGTCAGGTGTTTGAGGGGGAGAGAGCCATGACCAAAGACAACAACCTGCTGGGGAAGTTTGAGCTGTGTGGGATACCCCCCGCCCCCCGGGGTGTGCCTCAGATTGAGGTCACCTTCGACATCGATGCCAATGGTATCATGAATGTGTCGGCCGCCGACAAGAGCACTGGCAAGGAGAACAAGATCACCATCACCAACGACAAAGGTACTTCTAAATGTCAAACCTGGGACTCAGCTGGAATCTGGGATAAATTGTTGGTCATTACGTTGAGTTTAGCACTAATAAACATCACCTACACTACAGTACCATTTTGCCCCTTAAGATTGAGGCCAGGCTGGCCTTGATTGCAGATCTCCGATACACTTGTTTTTCGAAATGATCCTTCACAGGCCTCTGGTTAATAATGGCTTGTTGATAAGAGGTTGAAGGAGAATGGCAGCAATTGTGCCAGCTAACAGAACAGTGGCGTGAAGAACGGCATCTTGGAACACTCAGTCTGGCCTATCGCAGATGGGTTGTTGTAGGAGACATTTGATGGCAGGAGAACACGCGGCCTGGTCTAAGACGCGGCCTGTCCCTGCTATTTGGCAAAAAAACGAAATGGCTCTTTTTAGTGTTTGTTGGTAGAAGCCTGGTGAAGAATATAACCGCAACCATATATTTATTCATTTTGGTATTGTCATTGTAAATATTGCACTGATACAAGTGCTTACCTAAAAATGATTGGGGTCATGACTTGTCTAATTCATTCCGCTATCTATCTTCTCCACAGGGCGTCTGAGTAAAGAGGACATAGAGCGCATGGTCCAGGAGGCTGAGCAGTACAAGGCTG
Source organism: Novumbra hubbsi (assembly GCA_016801125.1). Classification (NCBI taxonomy): domain Eukaryota; kingdom Metazoa; phylum Chordata; class Actinopteri; order Esociformes; family Umbridae; genus Novumbra; species Novumbra hubbsi. The sequence continues at coordinate 12,795 of JACXGK010003072.1, read as the reverse complement.
CAGACGACGTCCAGAGGGAGAAGGTGTCGGCCAAGAACGGTCTGGAGTCATACGCCTTCAACATGAAGTCCACCGTGGAAGATGAAAAGCTCAAAGGCAAGCTGAGTGACGAGGACAAACAGAAGATTCTGGACAAGTGCAACGAAGTGATCGGCTGGCTGGACAAGAACCAGGTACAGTACAAGTGTGGGGTCCTTCAGTCAGCAGGGTATGGGTTAATTCCCATGTCCCCTCATAGTGAATGGATTTGTTCTAACGCTGCAGATGAAACATGTCTGAGTGGTACAAGATTGGAGGTGATGGGATCTGTGGTATTCAGATATGTTGGGGGATCTGCAGCGTGAATCTGTCTGCCTGTTTCTCTCCAACACTAGTCTGGTCTCTGGCTAAATCGGTCTGCCTGTTTTTTTCCAAGACTAGTCTGGTCTCTGGCTAAATCTGTCTGCCTGTTTCTCTCCAACACTAGTCTGGTCTCTGGCTAAATCTATCTGCTTGTTTTTCTCCAACACTAGTCTGCAGAGAAGGACGAGTTTGAGCACCATCAGAAGGAGCTGGAGAAGGTGTGTAACCCCATCATCACCAAGCTGTACCAGGGCGCCGGCGGCATGCCCGAGGGGATGCCCGGGGGGATGCCAGGGGGGTTCCCGGGGGCTGGTGGGGCTGCACCTAGCGGAGGAGGATCCTCTGGACCAACCATTGAGGAAGTTGACTAAACCAATCGTTGTTCCCTAACTCCTGAGGATTGGGATTCATGGGGTCCATATTCTACGGCTGGTGTGTGGCTAACTCCTTTTCTCACTGCGATTATTACTTGAGTTTGTATCTTTGTATGCTGAAAACGACCTTTGATTTAATCATTCTCATGGGCACCTTCAATAGATTGTTAAAAGGGTTCTGTCTAACCCAGGGAATGTTTACTATAAATAAAGCATGTTTTTCGCAAATGGAAGTCTGACTGCCAAATGTTAGTTAAAAGTTGGGGGGATAAAATTAACTCTTGGGTTTACATTCTGTCAAATCCTTGTTTTCTTCATAAATCTATACTAATCCTGATGACTTCAGGATGTATAACAGACATGTTAAAGATATTACATTAAATGTGGTCACCTGTTTGATGCTTCGTTGCATGCTTTCTTACTGAGAAATGGAAGTGAATCAATGTCAATATGTTACATCAATCATAGACATGCTTGTAAACAATCTGTGTTAATAAAAACAAGAATATATGACATTATTGTTCTTTGTATTTAATCTGAAATGTTGATTAATTTAGTTAGTTTTGTGAAACCAAGACCGGAAAGGCTTCTGGAATCATTTATTGCTTATTTATACATCTTAGGTGTGATGCTCAAATTCCACCCTCCTAATAACCAACCATAGATGTTATGGACATGAGGGACCTCCGTCACCGTAGTGTTGTCTCTGGTTGGACCCTTGGACGGAGGATGTAGGTGGCGCAGGGGCCCCATGGATGGAGGATGTAGGTGGCCCAGGGGCCCCATGGATGGAGGATGTAGGTGGCGCAGGGGCCCCTTGATGGAGGATGTAGGTGGCACAGGGGCCCCTTGGATGGAGGATGTAGGTGGCGCAGGGGCCCCTTGGATGGAGGATGGAGGTGGCGCAGGGGCCCTTTGGATGGAGGTGGCGCAGGGGCCCCATGGCCCCTCATCTTTACTGGGAAAGAGTTGGAGCACATCCACTACGGTCTTTAGAAGGTTGTTATTGGCTTAAATAGATTTAGTTGCTGGATTAAAATGCTCTTAAATAAGGATCTGCTAACTTTGTGACTATTTTGTTGGACTGAAGAAATAGCTATACAAGACAAATGCTTTTGGCGAAAGTGCACAAGCGTTACCTGGAGTACTTCTAATTTGTTGACCTGAGCAGCTGTGTTTTTTCCTTGAAATTCTCCTGTAGGCTGTACTGTTTTGGTGAAATGAAGTAGGTCTGTGTTTTACAAAGGTGTTTTTGTACTGGTATTAAGCAACCTCTTGCTGTGAACATAAACACTATCAGAATCAGGGAATTACATTTTTGAAAACTACAATTAAGCCATATGGTATGAGGGGGTGTGTTTTATGGCCAACATGCCACAATTAAGAGCTGTTCTTCGACATGACTCATTGCGGATTGCATGCCATTATGAACCGGTTACCAGTGCAATTTGAGCAGTATGAAGTGATGGAATACCAGCGGTATATAGTCGCTTATACCACAGCTATCAGACTTTCAGGAATCCAACCACCCGGTTTATAATATACGTTACACTCAATGGAAATAAAATAAAACACAAGGTTTTACCCTTTTTATTTTGCTTATTCAATAGCTGTCAGGTAAACAGGAAAAATCACGTAGGTAGATCTGAAAACCGAGGTAACAGGGATGAGATTTCATCGATGTCGCTCTTGATGTATGAGTGTGTGTGTGTTTTTGTCAGATCAGCGGGAGTTGGAGTTTCTAGGGCATTCATGCATCCGGTAGGCACACATGTAGAAGATACCTTGAGAAGTACAAAACAAATCAGGAGGTATTACCATTCAGTTCATGGACATGCTGTTTTTCTGAATTGTCCACTAATGACCAGGATTGTTATGAAAGTTTGTGTGCAGCACGGAACAACAGTTGGCATTGTTTGTAAATGGAAATCTGTTCCTTCCTTAGTGCGCTGTGAGGATTTGGGCCGTCCTACCTGAGAAAAAGGTGAGGACCACGGCCACCCAACCCATGATGTAGGACCAGGAGAAGCGCCAGTTCCCATATCGTTTCCCATAATAGTTTACCGTCACCCCCGTGTACACAGCCATCGCCAGCAGTACAAAGAAACCTGTGGACGGGCATGTAGAAGCAGCGGGATTCCATATTAGCCCATTAATGAACAGATGCTTTTTAAATAGGTATGCCGTTTTTTCTAGGTTTTAACGCATTCGCGTTTTTGCTGAAAGTGCGGTGCGCTGGATTCAAACCCATGCTTCAGCAGTACTTGTGCACTGTACACACCTTAGACCACTGGGCCACCACATGTCGCCAATAAACCGATATTTAGCCGAGAGAAATCACAGTAGAAGTACACACTAACAGGAAATGAAGAAGAGGATGCCGGCAGCAAACGTCTTGTCAAACCCATCGAAGGAGGAGTAATGGATGAAGGCCATGACCCCGATCACGATACCAATGAAACAGGCCAGCAGGGAGAGGATCATAAAGGCACGGGTGGCGTCCCAGTACGCTGGTGACAGGGGAGACAGAGGGCAAGGAAGACCCGAGTGTGAGCCGTTACTCAACAAGCGCTTGTGGCATTTTGCACAAATGATGAAACTATCGGGATGCTGTGGGGGAACTGAAGGAAGCTGATTCTGCTGAATGCGACCCACAGTAAACGAGAGGGCAGAAAAGGCACGCGTCGCTCTCACCAATGCTATCCGTGTGTGTCATGCATTTCCCTGGCACACAGTATCGCCATAGACCCTGATGCATGTAGTTGTTGGAGTGGCGATACTGCATCCAGTAATCAGTTGCCGTAGAGACGATGAGGAGAATGTTCCCGACTCCGGCGCAGAACAACCCTCCACCCATGAAGCTGTACATCCTGCTAAGAACACTGCCCAACACAAAGGTTACACAGTCAACGTACAACTAAGGCCTGGGATGCATCTCATGCCTGGGGAGTCAAGCAAAGGCCAAGAACAACACAACACCGGTTAAACTGTTGGCTTTAAATGCTTGAAAGGCTCTAGCGTGGATTATAGCCCACTGATTACTTTGAATAAATTATATTTTGATGAAGGATACTCTAACAAGACAAACATTCATAGTCCACTCGTCTTAACATAGTGCTTTTAGACCGTTTAGTAGAGCAAGGGGTCTTTAAATGTAAATGGCGTCCTTGTGAGTCGGCTGACGTGTCTGATCAGACTTCTATCACTTCAAAAACAAAATACAGACATTACCTTCATTGTCAAACGACACATAACATCACATTAGACGGACACTTCTCAGATTAGCAATGACCTACCTTTAGTATCCTCTTAGAGAAAAAGAAAGAAATGTCAATATTTCAGGGGGGTTGCCAAAGCACTCCAGAACCCAATATTGCTCAGGCAGGCTGGAAAGTTTTGTTTGTGCTTGGAAAACCAGACGAACAAACGTCCCATCGGAAACAATAGAGCATTCTGACCAACGACCAATCACAGGGGATGAGTTTTGTTTTTTAGGGAATCTGCTGAAAATACAAAACTATTAAAGCGCTGGGCAAGTCACTGTAATACTGATGACACAAGGGTTTCAATTCAAAAGGTTGCACTAATGTCCAAAGTAGACATGGGTTTGCAATCGCTTCCATACTAATGCTGTCAAATGAATTTCACAACATACATTTCACATAAAAAATAAGTATTGAGTCAATGTCATCTGTACACACTCAATGTTACTCTGAACTAGTACTCACTAAATAACTTTCTCTTCGTGAGTCACTACATAACTTTCATTGCTAATGTATGTTGTTTAAAACAACATACATTAGCATATATACATTCTATAAGAAACATTTGGATTAGACTAATATGCTGTTTTGTAACTCAGGGATTGTTGAAAAGTGGGACAATATTTGTTTTTCTAAATATTAAAAACGTTTTCCATATATATTCATCATATAGACTCTTAGGCAAATAGGTGCAATGTAGAATCTAAAAGTATATTTTGTTCCCATGTAACAACCCTTTGTAAGTTTGTTTTGAATAAAATAAATTGGGTCCCATATACACTTTTCACATAGGATCACAAAAGTAAAGATACAAGGTTTTCCTATAGGAATAGATAAAGATCCCTTCTGAGAGAAATATTGGCTCAATCGCAACCTAACTTTTTCATGTAGCTGGATTAATGTCAATGTCAGATATAATACAAATATGCAATTTGGGCACCTACACACTGGAACAGGTTGGATGTACCCAATGGTCAAAATGTTTTGTATCTTGTGCCCAAACCCTGAAAAATGGCCCCAAAACATTATCCCTCCTCCACCCAACTTTACTTTTCCATTAGACTCCATGTTCCCACTGCTCTAGAGCCCGGTGGTGATGTGCTTCACACCACTCTAGCCAATGATTGGCATTTTACATGTTTATGAGGCTTGCGACACACCGTTCTTGTGCTGGTGTTGATTCCGGAGGCAGTTTGGAACTCTGTGGTGATGAATGCAACAGATTATAGGTGATTTGTCTAGGGACATTTCATGGCTCTGTGCTGGATTTGATGCATCTGTGTGCATTGGGTGTGGCATAAACACCTAAACTCAATAATAATGGGGTGCCCGCAAACATTTGGGCATATAACGAATGTAAAATGTCTTAATTAGGAAAAATGGTAGGACTGTGTAGCAGCCACTAGAGGGTGCCTTAACTTAAGTCATACATCTACAAACTTGTATGGCACTATTTCCATAGGCCTCTTTTACTTATCTAATCAGTGTACTGCATGTGTTATTTTTTCAACCTCTGCATAATAACTCACCAGTACATGGGATCATCTATGTAAATTCTTCGCACTATGAGAAATGTCATAATTTCAATGCCATAAAATTGCTATTTTTCTATTTACTACTTATGTAAAAAGATATCTGGATGTTTTCTGTTTCTTTTCCTATATTGATGTTTAAATAAACCGTTTTCAACAGAAAATGTATAATGGTTCTCGGAGGGTTTTTTGCCTGACCATATAGAATAATAATTTTTGTTTTGCAAAATAGGTTCTCCCTGGAACAAAAAGGTTCTACAGGGAGTTGGACAACCGACAAACTCTTATGGAACCGTTATACAGAGTTTACACAGATGTGAAGAGGCATTGCAGTGGGTTGTTGAACTGAGAGCACTGCTGCTTGAGTGGAGCACTGGGGGGTTGTGATTCATGAAAAGATCCTAATCCACAGCATAAACATACTAAAATATTAGAAAAACAATGCCCTCCCCTGCTTAACTGCTTTCCTATAAATTCCAGGATTATCCCCAAGCTCTGTGGGTCCCTTTGTACATTTGCTTATCATAATAAATATACTTTCTCCGTGCCCAGTGTCCAACGCATTCCCGATCCAACATCCACACACAAAGGAATGACTTGAGTATTTTTATATTCCCCAGTGTTTTTCTGATGACTTCAATATGGTGATGACAGTGTTGTTCACTTGTGCAATTGTTTTGATACAAAAGAAACAATATAAATGATACCACTAAAATATCTTTCTGCTCACTGATCCCTCTCTGTTCAAGAAAACCTCTATCTTGCCAACAACTGGATCAATCTGTGGTTCTCAGAATGGCTGGAGACAGACAAAATTAATTATTGATATCAGTGTACTAGTCAGTAGGGAGCTATATGCTGAGCTACAGAATACTAGAGGTTCAAATTAGACAGAGGGAGATTTTAGAGACCTGGGAGGAATGCGTCTCAAACGATTCTCTCTCCCCCATCCACAGCACTTCCACCTCACAACCAACTATTTTCTCACCCCTGGCAAGCTTTTGACTGTAGCATATTCCTGCCTGTTGCAGGTTTCTCCATGCTGCAGATTTTTATACTGTAGTTTTGTGGTAAGTTATTCTATACAACACATTACTGTTACCTACTGCCTTGTGGTATAAAACAGTATCAGAACTTAATCTGTCTGTAATCTTTCACTGTTACTTCAATTTGAAGGTGTACAATTCTAGTAAGCCATGGTATTGTGAAAAATATATTGTATAACTGAATGTAGCTATTTAAAGTAGACAGATCTCAGGAAACCGTCTAGGGAAATACTAATTATTTTAGAGTAACAAATATTTTATTGATATTTTTAAACAAATCATTGAACTAACTACAGAACATAAAATGTGTGTTCATTAGTCAAGGGAATAAGTTCACACATTTTCAGCATCACAACCTAAAATGACAAGGCTATTTCATCTGGTGTTGAGAACAGCAGATGGCCAATTCCACAAGACAAAGAAGCTCTAGTTATACCTTGTGTTAGCGTTTTATTTATCCTGGTCTTGTCCGGATTCGTCCCACAAGTTTAGACGAATAAAAGAAGCTTTGTGTCATGATTGTGATAAGGTTAAAAAACTGTTTGCACTTGATGGGGATAAATAAATACATGAAGGAACCACGTATAACAGGGCTTAACAGTGAACATAAACACTTGTTCCCTCCTTCACAGATGCCCAACTCTAGAATGGTCTTTTTAACAGAGTGTAACATCTACAATATTATCTTTCATCGCACAGACATAAAAATGGTTTTAGGGTAAACAAGAAAACCAAATACATTCAAACATCGTCTGTATAATATCTACAGTAATTACACTAAGACTTTTTATTTTCTCAAAATACAATATATACTCTTTATTCCAGGTCAAATATAAAAAAAGTTTCAACGATAACTATGTACACATGAGGCCTGACATAACATCACAACAACTATAAATAGTCAAATAAAAAATACACAAAAAAGATTAAAAAAAACAAATAAAAAAGACACAAATATGAATCAATGTTGAAAAGGCAGATGGCAAGTCTACATGCTTTCCCTTTTGTCTTCAGTTGGTTTTCATTCCATGGTAAAAGGCTGGAGCTTAGTAAAGATGGAAGCAGCAAAACAACCTCAAAAAAATGGTGGAGAACTTGATGTCACTGGTTCAGCTTACAGCTATATGAAATTCTGAAAGTCAACAAATACACAACACAATCAGCAGGCCTGCAAGGTCTAGTACCATTAACAAATCCTGACAGTTGACAATCCTGATACAACACTAATGGACTAACTTCACCTCTTCCCTCCTCTGGGCAACTCCAGGTCCTCTCTGTCCACTTGGATCCTGGAGAGAGGCACCTCCACCCAGGCCGACACAGCTTGACATCTGGCCCTGGGGCAGGAAGCTTGACAGGCAATATGGGATTACCCCCTCATCTGCAGATGACAACAGACAATACAGCAATCACGCAAAAGTGCAGCTGGAATGATATGGGTCAGACCCTAAGTGATGGACCAGACTAGACCCATCACCATCTCCAGCCGCCTGTGAAAAGGCGATTGCTGCTAGATATTTGTGCTTAAGCCCACGCGGCACTTTAAGTCCATAAGAGATTTGTGTGCATCAGCCTAAAGACCAAGTATTACTAAACCCCGGTCATATTGCGATACTGTATGTGTTTGTGACTCGGCAGCTGGTTGGTGGACTGTACCCCTGGAGCCCCACACGGCAGGGCCTCTCGTCTGGGGGGAGGAGCCGGCTCTCCTCTGCAGGGCCGGTGAGTTGCCTGGCGATGGTGTGCGGCTGCAGCTCAACACATCAGACAGGAGCTGCATGGGGTCATCTACACCAGGGGGTGGTGTTGGCGGAGGCGGCAGGTCATTGACAGCTAATTATCGAAAACCCACGGTCAGCAAACAGCCTTAAAGCACTGCTGTCTATCTTGTGGCAGTTGGATGTACACTATATGACTAACCCCATACGCGCTAAATAGGAAGGTGAAGTAAAATGGGAAGTTGTATGGAAAGCTCTACTTGTGAGAAGATATGACATGAGGATAACAAACAGCCTGCTGTACAGATGGTCCTACCTGCTTGGTCCTGATGGTCTGGCCTGTGATGGCCCTCCCTCACGGCTATCTGCTTGATCCTGCTTCTGTGTCCCTGAGTAGTATGGATCAACTCCGACGGAAACCAAGGAGATTGTCCTGACAGCAAAGAAGGGGCGATGTAATTGTCACAAAGTAATTCAGAGTAAATAAAATATCAACTAAAAAAAAGTACACATCTAGTTGAAACAACTTTGTTTTGCATAATATGATCAAAATAATTCAGGATAATAAGTCAGTGCTTTAGCCAAGTACTCCTGTCCGTTTTGGTTTTTTATTGCCAACAACTGTTTCAAAGACAACAAAAAACAAGCAATGTGGCCAAAGAACATTCTGTACAGTTCCGCGACCAGGCTGGTCATGTTCAGGCTAGCGCATAACTGTACTATAAGTTAAACAATGAGAGTATGCATGTTTAAAGCTAACCATTCCTCTCTGGGTTACAGCTGTCCCCTATGAAAGTGTTTCCCCACTGGCTGACATCATGGACATCCTCTTTGGCAAACTGGTTGGGGTTGGACTGAGAGACCTGGCGACTGGGTCCGTAGCGTATCTGCTGCAGACGGGGACTGACGGTGGAGGGTGGGGTTTCCTCCTGGGGGGAGGGCGTGAGTGTTGTTGTAGAATGAAGCCTGTAGAAGTCTGTGCCCTGAGCAACCTCCTTCCCTCCCGAGGAGGGCAGGTTGTGTATCTCCTCCCTGGAACCCTCCATTTGGTAGGTCCTGGCGGGCAACGGGGGACACCAGTCCTCCTCATCCTCATCTGAGCTACAGGGAGCAGGAGGAACAGGAAACACTATTAGGACATGGGAGGTGGACACCAGGCCTCCTCATCTGAGCTACAGGGAGCAGGAGGAAAAAGGAAACATGATCAGGACATGGGAGGTGGACACCAGACTGTCAGTTAGAAAAAGACTGTCAGTTAGAAAAGACTGTCAGTTAGAAAAGACTGCCAGTAAGAAAAACACTTTCAAAAATAACAGGCAGTACAGACTGGTTTTAGAGAAACATGCAAGATAGTAGATGTAAACCTTTGATAGCTGAATTTGTAAGATATGTTATGCTAACTTACGATTGGCTACAGACCGGCCACTAGGAGGAGTGGTGAGCTTTTGAGTTACAGTTTTTACCGATTGCTTACACACTGAAAGAGAATGCTTATACCAACCCACCCAAACTTTAACTTTTGTGACCATGCCTTAAACAGAGGCTCCAAACAGACATCCAAGCATATTTTCTGCTTTGAACTTTGTTTGCAATTCTGAAACAAACTTGCAAAACACTGCACACTGTTTGTTACATTAGACACTTTGTTCAAGAATAAAATCTCTTGCAATCATTAGGAAAACTCTTCTGTTCAAATTGCAAAATGTACCTACTATCTGCAAAACCCACACACACATGAAAAAACGTGTGCAGTAATTGAACACCAACTAGTCTGAGCCGAAGCACAACAAATAGACCTCAGGTAAGCTCACCGCTTTTGTGAGAACTTTGCAATAATGGAGGCAGTGAGAGGAAGAGGGAGGAGGAGGAGGATGAAAACAAGATCAAAAGAAGGGGACCAGGCAATAGATTAAGACATATTTCTGATGACATTTGGTGAACCATGACCTTGGTGAACCATGACCTTGGTGAACCATGACCTTGGTGAACCATGTCAGGGCCTGGCGATGAAGAAGCCTGGGCAGTGACCAGACCAACCTGGGCTGCTATTCTGTAGCATCTATCATACAGACTTTTAGACTGGAGAACAGGTATGTCTTCAACTTTCTTCGCTATTGAAGAAACCTATGTACCTTTGTGATTGTTGCATCCTTCTGCATCAGAGTACAATGCAGCATAGTCCTACAATATAAGGTCTATGCTTCTCAGTGAACAAAGAAATAGGTATAGCGCTGTGAAGTACATGTAACACAGTGTTGATGTTACTGTGTACAGTATGACAGTACAGTGGGTAAAAATTAACCTAACCAATTACACATCATATTCTGGCATTTTCTACAGTGAAGCCAGAGAACCTCAATGAAATGAGTAGATTGACTGAACCAGAACAGTCTTTCACAAAAGCATGTATGAGAAAATTAACAAGGTTTGCAAAGTACTAAAGAAAGCAATGTTTTGTATAAAGTGCCTCAGTATGTTGTTGCTGCAATAAAAGAGTAATTCAAATGGTCCATGTGTGTATCATTCTGTTGCAAAAGTGCCATTTTGAAAAAGGATTGACAGGTTTTGATTGAGCTTCATTTTGACATGTAAATGAAATGTTTATCTCCAAGTGTTGTGTCTTGTTTCGCTTGAGTGAAGTGTTTTGAAACAATAAACCAAATTCCGCAACAAGTGAAAAAATAACTGTGGAATTAGATATGCTAGATATTTTAGAATGACAGTTGGGTTTTATGTGCTGTTGTGGAACATAGATTATGATTAGTTCAATTCAAAATGCGGTTTTCCAACTAATAGTGCATTCACTTCATCAAACCTCTTGTGGCAACATCAAAGCACCTTTCCAGACAGTTGGAAACTGTCCCGAAATTCACTGATATATTCATAGATGGTAACTGTATTGGACAGAGTTACATTTTAAATAAGGATTCAGTAGCAATAGGTTACAAAACACAGAAGAGACTACAAATGATGTGTGTTGTCATGACGACGTCAGATCAGATTTAATTGAGGACATGTTATTGAAACAGGAATGTGCTAATCCACAATGTCAGACGGTGGTTAATGTTATTACAAAAGACGCAGTACAGTCAGAGCAGCTCAGTCCCCCCCAGTAACGTCCACAATCACATCTGTCACAAGCAGTTAGAGGGAACTTTACACTTGATGCAGCCGTGCTAACATTCTCAACTGAGCCTGAAGACTTTGAAAGACTTTTGGTAAAACTACAGAATTGTTAACAAGGAGTCGCAAAGCATTACAAAGAAAGACAACCATATTCAATAACTAATCCCCAAAAACCTGGATGGCGCCTGCAAATTGCACCATCCCTGGGCTAATCCAAGAGCCCAGCTAATCCTAGTCTCCCAATGAAGCAGCTCACTGCAAGGCAGTGCCTTTATGGCTGAGCCAATCAATGGCCCTGCCCATTTGTATTTAACAAGCTCTCTCATGGGAGGGCATCTACAGAGGTTATTTAAAACCTGGTGTTACCTGTTCATCCCCTCATGTCTGTCCGGCTTGGCCAAATCCTGTCCTTTATTAGTAGGCATTGGTAGAGACAACATGTTTTCCCAGTTGAGTGGTGCAGATTTGGATGAAGAACCCATGGACCTCTGCTTTAACAGCTTGGCTACAGTAAAGAGAGAAAGCAAACAGCCCACACATTCATTTCTATCAGACTGAATAGAATATTAGAAATGAGCCATGTTAAAAGATATGTATGCTTGTACACCGGCACTCTCCAACAGTTAGATTGGAAGCCACCAGAAACCTGCAGCCCACACTTATATGAGTTCCTTGCCAAGCGATTCTGGAACTGCAAGCAATTGTCATGTGTTCATCCACAATCCTTCACAAACAAATCTCAGACATATCCGGCACTGTTAGCTCCCAGATATGATCGAGTCAACATCCCACCTTTGTTTTGCAGTTCATTGTTCAAAAAGAGATTGCACAACATTTCATGTGGGTTGACATAAATATTAAGAATATACCCAAAACCTTGTCTAAACTGTCAAGACGGCTTAACTGGCAGATGTAAAGTATACAGTGCTCTCCAGAAGTACTGTCAATGTTGTGTTGATTAGATATCATGAATAAGTATGTTGTGCTGATTAGATATCCTGATTAAGTAGGTATTTTGAATCTATTATATAGTATTATGATTGCAATCTTTGCAATTAAATCAACAGCAGCAATACAGACCTGCACATGTATTCCTCCCTTCAAGTGGCCAGATGTACTATTAAAGGGTAGTTAGCTAGAGATTAGAATAACCAAAAAGAGGATTTTGAAAGATCGATGAGCAATTTTGTTTGACTTCTGAAATACCCACCCAATTGTCAACATCCAATTGTCAACATCAACAGAAAGTTCCAAAGAGCCGAGCAACACTAACGCTAACAAAGAACAATAACAATACTCAAGCTAGCCACTAGCTCTCTTGTCGTTGGACACACTAGCTCTCTTGTCGTTGGACACACTAGCTCTCTTGTCGTTGGACACACTAGCTCTCTTGT
>JACXGK010003071.1:33196-48133 GCA_016801125.1 Novumbra hubbsi | reverse complement strand
CACCGGTATTGCTCCATAGGACCCTTCCCCTCAGACCCCCGGCACCACCCTCACCGGTACTGCTCCATAGGACCCTTCCCCTCAGACCCCCGGCACCACCCTCACCGGTATTGCTCCATAGGACCCTTCCCCTCAGACCCCCGGCACCACCCTCACCGGTATTGCTCCGTAGGACCCTTCCACTCGGACCCCCGGCACCACCCTCACCGGTATTGCTCCAGAAGCTGCACAGCCTGGTGCTCCTGCGGATGTCGTCTCATGTGGCTCTTCAGGCTGTTCATGTTGGTCGTGGCGAACTCACAGCTGCAGCACCTAAACGTCAGAGCGAGCATCTGTTACCCGACCCGGTTGTCATGTGACGGCTGCTTATGTGCTGTGGGGCGTCCCTCTCGGACGGACGAGAGGGCAACGCGGTTGGGATCCCGTAGCCCGTTTCTTTGTGTTGAGGCTCAGCTCAAAGTGTGGCTGGAGGGCCCATCGAGAGACGCGATACACCGTGTGACTCAAATGGTTAAGACGGCCTTAGTTGAAAGACGCGCTTTTCTCCGTGGAGACGTTTGATGACGGTCAGGAAAAACCAAAGTGCACGGACTGTGACAGAGCACTTCCACGCATGAAAGGGCTTTAGAGGGTCTAAAAAGGGAAAACATCATAAACTAGTCTGTGTCCGTGTGTGTGTGTATGGTCTTAAGAGAATTAGATCCTCCACTCAGACATCTGACACCCCCCTCGTGTGTCCACACACACCGCATAAAAGGAAAGCAACATGGAAAATTCTGCAGCTTGAAGGCAAGTTTGGTCTTCAATTAGAACCTACTGCCCCCTGCTGGAGATAAAACAGACATTCCGCTCATTGATCCGAGTGAGCAAACGATTGAAGTGATTGTCCAATCAGTACATGAAGAGGATGTCTGGATTATCAGAATTAGCTTGGCAGCTCATTGACCGCGAGGTGGGGAACACAGATCACCATCGCCGGGTGTCACCGTGATTCCAGCACACGCCCAGTCGGGCTCTCGGAGGGAGGGGCACCGACCTGTAAGGCTTGTCCGAGTTGTGGATCCTCCTGTGGTTCCGAACACCCACATAGGTAGAGCTGGTGTAGTCACAGACATCACATTTGTATACCTTCTGCGAGCAGATGCGGTCTGGAGAGCGGAAAGAAAAATCTCATTATTTCGATGAAACACAAAGGTTGGTTTGTTATCAACGGAGACATTAGGAGAGAAGCTGATTCAGAGAAATAGATTTAACACATTTCTCACCGTCATCCGTCATCTTTTCAGATGCCTCCATGGTTGCTGTGGTTTCGGTGACCGGGGGAAGTGTTGAAGGGGTGTCGCCCAAACCATGCTGATCTCTCTCGTGAATCCTTAGCTGACTCTATGGAACAGATCAGAACAATTTTAATAATCCACAAAGCACCCATTGGGCTACCCTAACCACATCAAAATGAGTCTGATACCTATGAAGTCCAAAACTCAAACAGAATGTTATAATGCACCCAACAAGGGCTTCAAAACCAGCAGGATGGAACTGTGGAACAAACAGAAAGAAAAATCAATAGTCCTCAGTCAAACTGAACTTCCACTACTGCACTGCATCAACCGGCAACGGCCTGCTTTACCGCATACGGAGACGTCAATCCCCCGTCTCGCATTCACGATCAGCTTCTCTTATCTTTATTACAGGGAATCGGGCTGAGAAATCGAAAAAATAACAGCAATACAACATCTGGGCTCCATGGCGCTTCGGCGAACCCCACGGTCTCGGGTTTGTGTTGGCCCGTCCTCCCACTCACTTTGTAGCTGAAGGCCTCGGCACACTGCAGACAGGGGTACTTCCGGGCCTTGCAGTGGCTCATCATGTGCCCCTCCAGGTCCCGGCTGTCCTGGGCAATGTGCTCGCAGATGGGGCACTCGTACGGCGGTCTCTGGCGGTGCACCCGCAGGTGCTGCTTGATGTAGCCCTTGTTTCCGCTGCTGTAGCGGCACAGGCGACACCGGTAGGGCCTCTCGCTGCCCGGGCTGTACTCCACCGGGCCAGCATCGGGGACGCCCGGCTCCCCGCCGGCGTGCTGGCTCTGGGCGTTGTCCTGGAGCTCCCTCAGTATATCCTCGTCCGAGGCGTCCTGATCGGAGCGCTCCCGAAGCCGCTCGATGACCGTCAGCAGGGACAGGCTGATGCCGGCTTTGGCGGGGCCCTCCGGCAGACCGTCCTCCCTAAACCCCTGAAGCTCCAGGTCCTCCAGGGACGCTCCCATGCCGCCCCCCCCGGCCATCTCCTCTCCGGCTTCAGGGGCTCTGTCGGCCACCTCCAGCAGCCTCTGACCCGTGTCGGGGCTCCTGGGTCCCAGGCCGACCACACTCTTGACGGAGACATGCTCCTGGGTCCTCATGGGCATGGTGACCAGGGCCTCGGCCGCCAGCGAGTGCAGCCGCAGGGACTCCGAGTGGGTCCTCCTGCGGACGGGGGGAACGTTCTCGTCCGACGGGGGCCCAGCGGGGGGCGGCTGCAGATCCGCGCCCCCCCAGCCGATCGCCACCTCCCGCTGCTCGTCCTTGTGGTCGCCCGCCTCCGAGCTGAGGAGCAACGGGATGGGCGGGGCGGCCACCTGCTCCTCCACGCCGGGCAGACGCTCCACTATGACGTTGACGTGCCCGGCGCTGTTGGGGCTGCAGCTGATGATCTTCTGGGCTGACGACAGGAGGCTGTCGGGGGCGCTGGCGAGCGCCACCTCCGCCGTCACCTGCACCTCCACCGCGGGGTCCTTCAAGTCTCCCAAGGGACACGGCCCGGGCGGAGCCGCCGCGGCGGCGCAGAGCTCGATGTGAAAGGGCGACGTCTTGTGGAGCAGCGGGGGCTTCGCTGAGACTACCGGCTCGTCCTGGTTCTCCGGCAGGGGGGGCACGGGGGGGGCCGTGGCTTCTCGTCTGCACGGTGCCGTCAACTCCTCGTCCTCAAAGACGGGGTAAGAGCAGTTGACCAGTCCGGCGTGCTTCCACGCATGGGTCTTCAGCATGCGTTGCTGTCCGCACACGTAGCTGCAGATCAGGCACCGGTACATCCCGTACTCCTCGTAGCTGTACCACTTCTTCTTCGGGGGGATCTCCTCTGCGCACGCTGTCTCAAAGGCCACGGCGTCCTCCGTGCCCACCGTACTCCCGGGACCGATGTGGCCCTCGCCGGCGCCACCGCCTGCTGGCTGGCTAGCGTCGCCGCCTTCGAAGTGGAGCCTGACGTGAGCCTCGAGCTCCTCCTGGCGCCTGGAGGTGAAGTGACACTCGGAGCACATGAGGATGAGGTCGCTGTGCTGCTCGTCGTGCTGCCGCAAGTGCTCCTTCAGCAGGCTCAGCGTGGGCGACAGGAACCGACACAGGCTGCACTGGTAGCAGGTGATGGTCCTCCTGCTGCCACCGGTGGCGCTGTTGTCAGGTCGCCTTTCGTCGTCGTCCTCCTCGAGCTCTTCTTCGTCCGACTCCCTGGCAATCTTGCGAGGAGATGCCCCGTCTTTGCCTGAGCTGCTCACAGGTAGTCTCACTGAGGCACGGGAGAGGAGGGCTCTCTTCTTCCCGGCCAGGGTGCATCGCCGCGGGCGTTTCTCCACGATCTTGCTCAGTTTCTCGATCACCTGGATGAGGGAGTCTGCAGCCTGTTTCTGCTGCGTCTGGTCATCGTCCACAGGTTCCATCATGGCACTCGAGGCTGTTGCCACCCTGTCGGGTACAAAGACTGTCTCCTGCTGCAAATGAGGGACCAGGATGGCAACTTCACTGCTGTTCTCCATATCTGGGGGAGGCAAATGAAGACTGTTAAACTAACATACTGAGATTGAACTAGTAAATAAATGTTACTAAAGGTTAGTAACAAAGTATATGGCTCAGTCAAAAAAGACCAGGCTAAAGACCATGTTGGTGGTGAGGGCTAAGCCTGGTCTGGAAAAAGAATCAGTCCACCTTACCACAAGGTTCATGACCTGGCTGGGGTGGTGTGCAAAACAAATAACAGGGGTCATGGTTGAACTACAGAAACAGTACAATACTGAACTTGGGAAGTCCAAATTATAATTATGTTTGATAGATAACAAAAATAATCATAACAACGAGAATGTGTGTATTATTTACCAAGGACACATTAAGGGGAACATCCTGTGGTTATATACAATTAATTAAGGCTACACCACACTTTCGCCTGTCTGACCGCAACCCAAGTTCCCTTTTCTCGAGGTTCTGTTTTTCTTACTTTCTTAATAGTTTAAGACAAAATATCCCTGTATCCAGAAACGTTTCAGTACTGTATTAGTAAACTTCCGCAGTATTCCTAAAACAATGGAGACACGGGCATTTGACTAGGGTAATATCGGTAACCTGCTAACTACTAGCAGGTTGAACAGGGGTCATCGATCACTAGGGGCGGCCAATGACAAAACAGAACTCAAAATATCATGTAATCTACAGTCACCGATGCGTGGAAGGTGTGCTTAGCTAACTGACAAAACCGATCAAATTATCTTTAAAAGATTAATTATTTAAAAGTTCGCCAATTCACATGGCATGTAACAATAATCGTACATGTGTCCAGAACATTGCCAGAGATATGCATAATGCCTTATTATCGGAAAAAAGGGGCAGGACAGGTACCCACCGACTGTACTGTACATGATTACAAGCCAACGACTTCAATCTGAGCTAACTTAGCTAGTCAGCTAACTAACTAGAAGACACGAGTCTCTGACAACACACCATAAAATACATTTAATTGGCTTCTCGTTTAATAAATGGCAAAGGGTCAGGCGACGTTTGTGTCTGTTAACTAACGTTAAGTACTTACTGATCTAGCATTTCCGAATGATCTTTGGCCTCAAAACATAAAAGTGTGCTTTAGCTATCCTTTAGCAGAAAAAGTCGCCTCCCTCTCATACTGTAAAATGGCGAGGATGGAAGACTGATCACGTGACTCGAACCTAAATAGTCAGGTGACTAAGAATTAAGTTAAACCATTCAAAAGCATTTTGACATTCATAAAAACATGTTCAATTAGCCATATCTAAATGTTTTAAACATGCATAAATGTATGTATATACATATTCTCCTATATGTATATATATATGTATTTTTTATGTGTACATATATTACCTAATATGCAACTGACAAGCTGTGCTGTTTATTGCACATTGTGTTGCCTTGTTAATCTTTATAATAAGTGTAAAGAATGTAACTATACAGTCACCACCAACATTAACTAAATACATATATTGTCTACTCATATTAAATCTGAGTAGATGTGCCTATTTTAAAAAACAAAACATTACTTTGAAGTACGGACAAAGAAGTCCAATGAACTGAAAAACTACAGCAATTACTTTTTGCTAAACTGCAGTGTAACTTTTTCAAGTATTGCTGTGTCAATTAAACCAAAGCTTCTTTTGAATGTTTATGTTTTTTTCCCTGCCTGAAGGATCATACACAGCTTCAATTCAGTTGAGATCAGAGCTTTGAGAAGGCAGGTCTAATGCTGTGAATGTTCCATCGTCCACCTTCTGCCTTGAGTAGTCTTAGGTGTCTGAGTGCTGAAATGTACTTTCAGGAAAAATTCAAAATATTTTCACCCCTGAAAGGTGCCTTATGATAGATAAAATGTAGTATCTATATTTCCATCGGTTTTGACCGGATTACCTTTACCATTGGCGGAAACAGATATTCAAAAAGATATTAACTGAGCCACCACTAAACTTCACAGAAACAGATCATCCAACAGATATTCACAAAGATATTAACTGAGCCACCACTAAGCTTCACAGAAACAGATCATCCAACAGATATTCACAAAGATATAAACTGAGCCACCACTAAACTTCACAGAAACAGATCATCCAACAGATATTCACAAAGATATAAACTGAGCCACCACTAAGCTTCACAGAAACAGATCATCCAACAGATATTCACAAAGATATAAACTGAGCCACCACTAAGCTTCACAGAAACAGATCATCCAACAGATATTCACAAAGATATAAACTGAGCCACCACTAAATTTCACAGAAAGCTGCAGACAGGCATCAATGTACACCGCTAAAACAAATGTGCAGAACACTTAAAACATTTATCGAGCTAAACTCTTTACAGTACCGTGTGTAATTAGTGTAGAACAAAATGATGAACACTGGCCGGTTGGTTTTATCCACCTTGCATTAATGGTTAAATTGTGTATAGTCAAAGGTAACCAAAATCACCAACTGACGCCAAAACTCACACCAAAAATCCAAGTAAACTTAATTTTTAAGTAGTGTATTTACATATAGCGGGTCGCATGTAAGTTGCTTTTGTATTCTGGCTGTAACGACTCTACACTACCTCCACGGGAAGACAATAACTTCTGGATTTTTATCTTCCCTGCAGCCCACAGCCGTAGTCCTGTGGAGTGTCCTCATCAGCACCATATTTTTGTTGCCTTGTTTTGATCAGAAAATTAAGAGGTTTTTCATGCATCTAAACTTCAAGACGAGTCAAATTTGACTTACCAACTAAGGCTTACCAACATAAAAGCCTAAATAAACTATGGGTCAGTTTAGTTCAATAAAAAAAACACATTGAGCTTTGTAACAGCCACAAAATAACAGTTATGTAACAAACAAACAACGGAATAACTCTAGAACTCTGTCTTCTATATATTAACCAGTCTACTATAGCAACTAAACGATCACTCTACCCCGCAAGAACATTCCCGGAACTCAAAAACATACAAAAACACCTAGCTTCACCACCTGGTGGCTGATATCTGTAATGAATGCTTATTAATATGCTCACTTCAGCAAGCCACAATACTATTATCTCACATATATATGTATTTGTTATTATAAACCTCCTACAGTCCTTGCACTACAGAGTCATGACAGGTATCAAAATGTGGGTCTCATTTCCGACTGTGTAGCTATTGTTTTGTGGAAGGTTTCATTGCAAGGTTTAGGGATTATTCACATTTCTGTGGCAAAAACATTGCCACATTGAAGGATGGGTAGCCGACCACACTGAATACCGGTTACCTAGCAACATGAACAGAGTGGCGCCCCAGTGTGACATCAGCACTAGTTTGGCAGGCAAACCACTAGTTAGACCGCTCTCCCAAACCCAGAGTTCCATGTCAGTCACTGAGTTCAACGATGTGCCCGGCGAGGTGTGTCGTAGCAGGGAAACGACTTATTGTTTTTAATTAGTTTTTAATTGGTTTTGCTGCTTCATCTGTGTTAACGTTTAACTTACTGCCAGTACACAGCTGGACACCAGATGCAGCTGGTGCGCCTGCATAAACATTAATTTCCTATGTTGATTATCCTTATTTAGAGTTCAAAGACTCTGAAGGGGCTTGGAAGCTTTGTGTTTCCCTGCAAACGTCAGGGGTAGTGTCTTTTCTTAATGGTGGAGAAGCCACCAGGTTTGTTTTCCGAGCCAAACCCTGGGTCCCCAGATCCATTTCAACAGCTATAAAACTGAAAATCCTCAGCCAACACCACTCGAGACCTTGTTGTTTCCTCCCTACAGGTAAGTATCTGATCTACATGTCTATGAACCACATGCCCATCCTCCAACATTACCTTGAAACAGACTGAACAAGTCATTAGGGCTCCTGCCTGAAATCCATTTGGGCCCCTGACTGATATTTCTGTTAAGTACACGATCCCCCTTTTCAAAACGTCAGCACTTTGGTACGTTTGTCCTGGATCTCTTTTTGTTAACATTAAACTTTCCTTTTCAGATCTGGGTGGACTAGGTCTAGTGCGGAGCTTAGTCTACAACCTAATAATGGATCATAGAGGAGAAAGTCCCATGGTGGATTGAGGTGTTATTTTATAGCTGAACAACACGTGAAACTTTAGTTACACCCCCTTTAGCACTTTTTAAAAAAAGAAATTGGAAAGTTTATGCCACACGTTCGGCAAGTCCATTTGACGAAGGATGGAATGTCTCTGCAGGACCATTGTGTTTTTGAACTCACAAAACAGGTTGCATTGTCACAAATTACAATCTCAGCAACACTGAGGCTTTGTTGTAGGCCATCCATGGCAGTGGTAGAGGAATCAGAAACCACCTGGATACATATACATCCATTTTGAATAAGCATCAACGATTATCAGGAAAATTCCCATAAATGGCCCTGCATAACCCAAATGTAATCTATCCCGGTTTTATTTTGAAACTCCCATGGGTGGATTGGAGCTGCTGCTGGTGCCTTCGGTGCTCCAGACAAGTGGAATATGTTTTCACTACATTTTTAATCTCCTCATCCGGCTTTGAACACCATAAGCAACTGCTAGTCAATGCTTTGATACTTGTGACCTCAGGGTGATTCTGATGTAATTGCTGCAGGACATCCTGACATGCTGGTTGTGGTATAATTACCCAGGTTCCCCTTCACACTCAACCATCCTGTACACTCAACTCAGGCATCATGACTGTATATGCTGGGAATTCGAAACTCATTCTGTAGTGGCAAACCCCTAAACACATTCTCTCACTCTTGACAGCACTGGATCGTTATCAGTCCACGTTTTCACTTCTTTGGCCATCAGAAGTACCCCCTCCCTGTTGTCCAACATTCATTCCAACACTCTGACCTCCAGAATTTCTACCAGCGGCGTGTACAACGGAAGACGACTCAAGGCATCAGCGTTCCCGTTGTGTCTCCCTACCTAGTATAGGATAACATACGCCCTCGAAATAACTGCCCACCTCTGAACCAACGGTGGAACTGCCTTGAAAGAAGACGTTTCTTAATAACGCGTTCGCTATTACGCCACCGCGCACAAATTCCAACTAAGTTAGGACCGAATCAACTAACCGACATCTTTACCACATCGTAGTACCATTTAATTTTTTGGATGGTGGTTTTCTATACAACCTTATGGCCGACCTAATTGCACACACCTGGGATCCTAAATCAGTCCCTGATAATAAAACGTGTAGCTTGCTACCTGGCTTGAGTATCATTTTGGAGTTCAGGCTATATAGCCTAACGGGGAAACAGCGACGGGACTCCAATACCGTCTTCAAGGTTTGGCGATACTACGACATTTAATGGCTTTGCAAAGGAGTGCGACGTTTTTATTCCTGGCTTGGCCTTGCTTTGTATTGGCTACAACACAATGGGGTTGTATTTCCGACTTTGCGACGTCTAAACAAAACATTGACGACTCAGCGGTAGATTGTAACGAAGACAAAGATTTAGTACAAGCGAACTTGGAAGACCGTGAATTCCAGACGCAATTTGAGGAACAGAACAACTCCTACCATTTACTGGTCCTGTGCAGTGAAGACTCGTTTAAAATCACGCTGCCAGCTGGTCCATTAAGTGGAGTAAGGATTTTGGGTAATTGATTTAATTATTTAGTGACTAATGTTAAATCGAATTTCGCTACAACTCGTCTAATGACAAATTCCCAACAGGAGCCAAGACGACACTCCCTGTTCTAGAAGCCCCAGAATCTTGTGGGTACTCGCTAAAACGAGGAAAAAAACAGAACACCTTAATTGCCCTCTTTTCGGGTTGCCTTGTCAGTCTTCAGGTGGATTTTGCCCTCTTACTTTATTATACAGTGTTTTACTGTAATGTATTTCAATTCTGTAACTGAAATTATTTATTCTTAACGTCGACTTCTAGGACAAGCAGCACACTTTGAGGGTGTCCTACGTGAATGAGGCTGGCCTAGCGGCTATTTCAGAGGTGTCGTGTGCTGATTATAGTGACAACTCTACTACTAGGGATGTTCATCCCAAACCCCGTGCTCTGCAGTCTTCAAAGTTGTCACACCCTCACCTCTTCAATCAGAATGGCTCCACTTCTTCTGGTGAGTCATGCAATATCTTGGGGCCGGATTCCCAATAGCAATGGAACTTGCAATAATGAAAACACTCACCTGGCCGTACCTAACATGTGGCAAGGTGGGTCTAATTCACTGGTCGGAAATAATATCAATATCATCTGAAAATTAGGTGCCCAAACGTGTTTCGGCGGCATTCGCCGAGATGTTGAATTTTAAAAATGTTCATGTTATGGTCGTTATCTTCTGTTTTGAAATGTCTTCAGTGTGCGTTGTTTAATTGACTTGTTGGGCAAGATTGACAATACTTTTAATACGCATTCGGATTTCACGTCCCAAATGGTTGCAAGGGTAATTTATTGGCATTCACCAACATCAGAACAAACTAAGTAATAGCGTCTGAATCTGGGCAGCCCCGCAACTGTAGTGAGTAGTGTTTTTACGGTTTTTATACTATTTATATCTTTAGTTTTGTTCTTCCTTGTTCAATCCAACAGGGCTTCTGTTTTAGGGGAGTACCACTTGTCTAGCTTCCATAAATCAATTGGGGTAATTGTCTCTATGCACGCAGCTCAATATTTTATGGTCCTTTAGTTCCAACTTCATCGCGCTATTGCTCTCTATGCGCGCAGCTCTTTCGCTGAGGGAGAGCATTGTCGCGCTAGCGCAAGTTCCAACTTCATAGTGGTTTTGCACTAATTACCCCACTAATGAGATTTGTTAGTGATTCGTCAAAGTAATGTTCTGTGACAATTAGCATCGAAAATTGAGAAACCCTAATTGATAGTGGTATCTACCATATGTATTTTGTGAAACGTTAGACCCGGGTTTCAAAGTTAAGATTTTTTAACATTACCTCCACAGGCAGCTGATGGGCTTCTGATAAATAATGTTATAATTTTTTATTAGTGAATGATCAGTCAAACCTCGGTCTGGGACAGCCCTAGGCACCAGTAAAAAATATTTTCAGTTGGCCCAGGATTCCTGGTTACAGCCTGGCCTGGCTAAGCTTAACTAGCCTCATTTGAGTGCAAACAAGTTAGCAAACATTTGTATCAAGTTCAACTTGGTGTAGTTGTTCGGCTCTATTGCTTGTTCTATGATCACCGATTTCACTGCTTTTCTTCTATTGACAACACAGTATGACACTGTACCAGACAAGGTGCCAATGACTTGAAAATCATTAGCGTCATTTGGGAGGGTCAAGGCCTATAAAGATCGGGCACATTGCAGTGATTGTAGGCCCTGTGATCACTTGCCGTTCTTATCACTGATTGCGAGGTCAGCTCGTGCTTGGTTGACCACCCATGACTAGCACTTAGCCTTTAGTGATTGTCCTTGCTCTGTTGCTAGCCTTGAGTCTCTAATCGCGTCCTCTGACCCAATCCAAAAATGGGCGAAATTCTAGTAAAATCAGTGGGAGGACTTTTTTTTTTCTCTTGGAAACTTGTCAATGTCGTGAACGTCAAATGTGATTATCACTTACCAACTTTTCAGCTTGAAGTGCTGATTACTCTGGCATCTGAGTTCAAACCCAGCACATATGGATGACCCTTAATGATTAGAAACTTCGTCTGGTTTGGTCTTAACCACGCTGGTCTGAGCCCCTTTGAAGATAGGTGATTGGTTCCAATGAGTCTGGGAGGGGTTACAAAGCCAACTGAGCAATAAAAAAAAACTAAATTTCACTGTGCAAAGATTCTTCTGCAAATGGTGATGAAATCCAGACCACAGGCAAATTGTGACTGGTTGTCCTGCAGTACTGTCAAGAGCGGGATTATCCCAGTTAATGAAAATGACTGACAATTACGAGAAACCACTAAAACTTATGTCCTCATAATTGGGCAAATCTAGCTAGTAGAGATTCATGCTTCCCCCACTGAAATTATGTATTAAATTAGTAACTGATTGCACAGAATAGTACTTCAGTGTACTTGTACTGTTTAATTGTTACTTGAAGATTATATACACTTGTTAAAATAAGACTACTTTCCAGGGGGTTGTTTTCCTATGAAGGTTCTACTGTAACTTTAAACTATCTGAGCTTTTGGGAAATTCTCCTAATGTGCGAATGACTTGAAAATCATTATCTTTTCGAAATCAATCTTTTCAGGTGTGCCATGTTTCTATTCTGCCCTTGACCTTGCTCTGCCTTTTCTGTAGTGGAATGGCAGGGCATTTCTGAGGAGGCTTCGAAAAGCCACGGCTTTGATGACATCTCTGAAGAAGTAACCTTCAAGCACCACCATTTTGATGAGCTTTCGGTCGATGTGACCTTTAATCCTGACAACGTCGATGATGGAGTGCTTGACCATAGCCATGGCAAGGCTGTAGTGCAACTTGCGGAAGTCTCCGTCGTCCCGTCTGAATTGGAGGGGGTGCCGGAGAGAACCGATGTCTCCGATACCAATACTGCCCCAGACGGTTTAGTGGTTATTTGCAGTGAGGATGAATTTAAAGTCATGCTGCCAACTGGTCCATTGAGTGACGTCAAGATTTTGGGTAAGTCATTTGTAGACCAAAATATCATAACTATTTGTTCTCATCATCTCATGTCTAATGTTCCCAACAGGGTCTAACAATACGCTCCCTGTTCTTGAGGCCCCCAAATCCTGTGGATACTCTCTAAGCCAAGAAGAGAACTACAACTCATTAACTGTCCCCTTTTCAGGCTGCCTTGTCCGTCGTAAGGTACGTTTTAGTTCAGTTTCCACTTGACAGGAAATATTGTATTATTAAATTTTGCTCCATATATTTGGAGTGGCTTCATCCTTTTTGATTGACCCAATTGCCATTATGTTGCTGTCTGGAAAGTGCACAACATTGTATAACACTTCAAAACCAACTTGAAGACAGATTTCATTCACACCTTAAAATCTGGAAAATAATCATTAAAACAATGTTGAGTCCCCATCATGTTAGATCTTTTGGGTGTTGCAATGCACTGAAGATGTGACAAATGTCTTTTTAGATTGCATAAGTATTCACCCAACACATCTAAAGGCACATTAAACACAATATGGCCACATGTGGCAGAAGCATTTTGGTCTAAATGTGATGATTGGTGGTACTTTTGGCCAGACAATCCTTAAAACCCAGCCTGGTCTGCATGAGTTTTAAAACTAGTCATCGGATAGTCCAGTCCTTAACCCACTTGAGAATCTTTAGCAATACTCCTTTTTTTAAACCAGCAGGGTATATAAGCCCTTTCTTCCAAAATAAGTGGGCATGTATTTTAATAACCCTTAAAATTCTGTGTTCCATTTTCTTTTTTGAAATTCAATGGATCTTGATCGTCAAATCTGCTTATCTTTTCTAGAGCTATTTGGCCCGTGTTCCCTGGCAAATCCAGTATGCTTTGGAAGGCTGCGATGTGGGTGAAACAATTGAAATGTATTAACTTCTACTTCCCTACACTCCAGGCTGGTCGACTCACCTTGAGGGTGTCTTATGTCAACGAGAACGGCATATTCGACATATCCAATGTTTCATGTGAATATCGCCACAAATCTCCAGTATCTTCTCTGGCACCCCTGGGCCCTCCTGATGGTCTAGAACCTCGTGCTCGTCCGGATTTAAAGTTGCATAACCCTTATGCCATCCCTCACACTCGCAAATCTCTCTCTGCTTCGGGTGAGTCATGCGATGTTGTGGGCTCTTGAATGTCTAGAAATCCACAACTACAGTTCATCTTAACCTTTACACCCCAGTAGAATTCTAGAATGGTAAACTTCTGAGAATTCTATAAATGAATAATTTCTCAAATTTCAAACAAATAGATATTGCACAAACTAAGAACAAATGAAACACTTGTAATAAAATTACCTCACTCTTCCTTTTCCAATTCCTCAGCAAATGTGTTACACATTTGCTACTACACAATTTGTCAAACTCATAGACAAACCAGATGGTAAGCTAGCTTCAGCAAGCAGTTTGGTTTGTTTCTATATAGCCTAACTGACATTGGTAGAAACAAGAACCAACATCTAAGTTTGTATAAAACATCTCAACACATGTTTTGTATAGATTATAACTGAAAGGTTGTGGCACATTTCGGGAGATTCAGGACATCATGATCAAGTGACGACAATGTCAGCAAAGCGTAATCTTGGCTAGCTAGTAAAATGACACTTACTGCAAAAGCTAAACACTTTTGCGGGCAGACAACATTTCTAGTCAGATGGATGAACCGCACCAGACAGTTGTCTAGTTATGAATGGCAGTTTCCATTTATGAATGAAATCGGAGTAATGCAAATAAAATATCCAATTCATTAGCCAAATACACCGCTAAATACCCAGACTGTATGAATGTTATGTAGCATGCTACTTTATCCAGCAGTACCGGTGGGCATTTATTTGGAGGTTCGCACAGATCTCCGGTGTCCTGACTGCTGTAAGTACCACAATTATCTTCAGACTCATTGTCAGACCTTATGCTAGTGCAGTGGGCCCTGGGTTCCTCCTAGTGAAGAACAAATGACTGGTCCTTTTGTCAACAGTACTGACTGCTGTTAGGTACTGGGATTCTCAGACCTGTTAGAACTTATGCTGGTGCAGTTATCCCTGGGTTCCTCCTGGTGCAGGACAATGCTTGGCCTCATGGCCAGTGTGTAGGCAGTCCTTGGATGACAAAGGCATTGACATGTTGACTGGACCTCACATTCACCCTTAATAATTTTTAGTAGTAGTTAATTGTCAGTGGTCCTGTTAACTGAGCTTGCTTGAATGCGCATGTATTGTCAGTGCTTTTAGATAAATCTGTTAATCATTAAGAGATGCTCAAATGATGGGATATAAATGCAATGTGTACCTAATTGATGCATACATTAATGACTAAAGTATGGTTCTTGATGTAGATGAAATGCCTTGTGATCTTGGTTCTGTAGGTCTGGTTGTTACCGTCCTTTGTATTCCTCTACCACACAGGTGTCAAACCGGATCCACGGAGGGCCGAGTGTCTGCAGGTTTTCGCTGTCACCTTGTACTTGATTGATTAATTAGGTCACTAATTGGTTAGGTCTACCCTCACCTGGTTGTTTAGGTCTGAACTGGGAACCAATTTACAGGAAAAAACAAAAACCTGCAGACACACGGCCCTCCGAGGAACCGGTTTGACAC
>JACXGK010003071.1:0-33096 GCA_016801125.1 Novumbra hubbsi | reverse complement strand
CAGCTTTGTAGACCTGTTGAACCAGTTTCTTTAAGAAACTGTTACATTAATTTTTTTCAATTGTGACCAGTTTCCAATTAATTGCAGAGAATGAGTGGCACCTGGTTTTCTCCAAACATGGCACTTGGTATTAAGGTCTAATTGTTTGCCTGGTCTCATCAGACCAGAGAATATTTTTCCTTATGCTTTGTCAATCAGGCTTAATATTGTTATGCCATTTTTTGTTTTTGTGACCGTAAAAGCCTAATTTGGAGTACTTCAGAAATGTCCCTCCAGCAAGTTTGTTTAATCTATGAAGCTGTTGGTGGCTTTGGACTCCTGGTTACCTCCCAAAGGCTGTTTGGCCAGCTCAAGTTTTTGGTTCCCAACTTTTGCCCTGACATTACTTGTGAGCTCTGGAACCTTACATAAATGGGTTGCTTTTTCAGTCGATCGGATTTGCCACAGGTACTTAAGTTATTCAGTCACTTCACTAAATTACATTGTCTAACATGCATTTTTTTTTTTTGTCAACATTGAGTATTCTCTAAAAGCACTACAAATGGCAAGTGTATTTTTTTTTGGCCCCCTCAAGTTTTTTTTTTTTTTTTATTGAAGTGGCTTTCTTCATAGCTGTGGTAAATTGATTTGTTATGTCCCTTCGCTGCTACATGTGGTTTATATAGTGAAACAAGAGGAAATGTTATTAGTGTAACGTCAGTAAAGCATTTGGGTTTGGAGAACTGCTTTTTTTTTTTTCCTACGGTGGTTTTAACAAGACAATTGGGAAACTCAAATCTACTAACTCTCAGAAATTGATGCTTTACCAACTTTCTACCAGTGGTCTTTGAATTTCAGGCTGCGATATTCCCCGTAGCCAGCAGGTGCCTTGTGGATACCGATACAGTAGAATCTCTTCATCTCGTTGTTTCGCAATGGGCTGCTGTGTGGATTCAGCCACTTCTGCCTGCTTCTACCCAATGGATGGTAAAATGTCCCTTTTTGCTCAAATAGTTGTTCCTTGACCTCAGTTTTTTTTTTTTAGGCCTTACATGTACTAATTTCCCATTCCAGAGTGCACAGCGGACAAACATTTTGTCTTTGTCATTCACCGTGATATTGCCACTTTTCCGGTTGATCCTTCAAACCTGGTGGTGGTTGGCAAGTCAAACTGTGGCCCGGTCATTGTCAGCGACAAATTTGCAGTCTTCAAGTTCTCTGTCACACGCTGTGGAACTCACTCGTATGTAAGTGGACCAGGATGTAATGACCTCTGGAGCCTTCATGCTGAAGGTCCTGTGCTTCCCGCAATGATGACCGGTTTTTGTAATCAGGAAATTGGCGGGACAATGATCTACACGGTAGAGCTGCAGACTGCGGTCAGAACCCTTAACCTGAAGTATGGTGTGATCTCCAGAGACAACCTCCTCAGGTATTCTAGATGCCACTTCTAGCAAGATGGTACATTGTATTTAAATGAACACATCCTAAACATGCATGTTATTAATATAGTCAACTTGTATGTTCATAAGTAGATCTACTAATTTTATCAGTCCTGATGTTGTTTTTCTTTTTTTTCTTTTTTTTACCCAAGTACCCTGTGTTGATAGATACTCAGATTTTTCATGTAATTTTAAAAAGCTCCTCTAATGTATTTTTTAGGTCTTTACCCAAACTACCACCCTGCTTCTTCTGTCTCTAGGGTCATGGTTGAGTGCCGCTATCCAAGAGCAGAGCGGGGTTCCTGGCCGGCGGTAGTACGTTTGGGATACATGGTGAAGAGCCCTAGTTTAAGCTCCCATTCAACGGTGAGATCTCAAGGACAGTTTGGTGTCCAGCTCCGGATTGCTCAAGGTGTGTTGGCCTTTAAGTTGTTGAAATATGACAATACAGATCCTCTGTAGAACAACATACTAGTCCCATTGATTTTGGTGTATTAATGTGCAAACCCACCATGATCCACGGCAGACCGCAGTTACAGCACCTTCCTTGAGCAGTACCATCAGCCCCTCCAGGTCCTCCTTGGCAAACCGGTTTATCTGGAAGTTCGCCTGCTCTCTCCAAGGCCAGAGGCAACACTTCTGGTCAACTATTGCCTGGCCTACCCCCGATCTGCCAAGAAGGCTCTGGTTCTCATTCATGAAGGGTAAGATCTGCAACAACTTGTGTTTTTTCCAACATGGTTCTGTTGATTGCATATTCACATGGTGTTGCTTTTGTAGAGTTGGACTTTGGGCTTGACAGAACTAGATTTTCTATTGCTTTTCAGAATCTGATTTGCCGACACCATGCTATTTTTCCGTCTCTGCTGTGGATTATACTTTGCTCAATGCATCCCATGTGTATCTTAGGGATATTAAACTATTGCCTCAGAATGCTGAGTTTTATGCACACCGGTAGAATAATACTATTTGTAAATGTCACTAGTGTTTGGGAACCAAATGCTGTATGTGGAAAAATGACGTGACCAAAGATCTGCAAACTTCCTTTCAGATTGGCAAGGTTATAGGTGCCATTCTGTAACATCTGGTGTGCATGCCAAAACCATCTTTAGTTATGAAATGTGCGGTTTCAATTGGTACATTCAACATAGTGTTTTTTTTTTTCCCCTCAGTCGTTTATTTTTAGGAACCCATTCATGTCAAATTAACGTTATTCATGTTAAGCAATAGTGTAAAGAAAGTGTGAAAAGTGAGTTTTTTTTGCGGATCTTTTGGATGAGAAGGTCCAATTGAGAATTCCTGTTTGCCCTAACCCAAGGAGTCATACGGGAGAACATCTTAGTTTGAGATGTTTGTTCATCAATTGCACTTGCAAAGCTCTTAATGTCCTTTAGCACAACCCAAAAGGGGTATTGGTTTCAGGTACTGTAAGTGTAACTGAATATAGCAAGAAAAATATTTTCACTATCAGTACCTTCAATGGAGCAACCGACACTTCATCAAAACCTGTTTGTCATGTCAAAGATTTAAGTGATTTCGTAATCAAATCTCTCAATATCCCTCATGCATTTTGGACAAGACTTTGTTAGTGCCACAACATGTTTATTGCATAAGTGGATAACAATTTTTATTTAAACAGGTTAGCAGATTTGAGAACCTATTCTAAATATCACCCTGTCCAATATAACCATTGCAAGAGTCCTGAAGTGGTTATGCGCATGCATGTCAATTTAAACTGATGCTGTATATGGACTTAAATTAGGACTCTCAGGCACTTTTGTAGCAAACAATGTGTTATCTTAACTGCAGATTGCTTCTAGTCATATGCTTGTATTTATGATATTAGTACAGTAAACATCTTTTTGGCCACTAAGGAATCCAGCAGAACATAAATTAATGCCAAGTCGGTCAAATAACCGCAATGCTGGTAGGTGTACTCTGAACTAGGAAGTTGGCTGACCAAAGTAGCAGTTGTAGAGATGCTGGTCTTCTGGATTGTCGTCTATTACAAATGGGCCATAATCTTTAGGTTTTACCTATTTGTTTCTTTATAATTTTGTATTTGATATTGAGTTTGTTAGTACAAACGGAAGAGCCTTCCTGGCATAGCTCTATTACCAACTCCTTATACTGTCGTTTCTACCCTCCTAGATGCGGCAACCCTCTGGACCCCAACATCTCAGTCTTTAAATTCCGCAACCTGCGACAGAACCGTCACCGGCGCCGCTTCATGGTCCAAACTTTTCAGTTCATGGATCAGCACAGCAATAAGTACCTGTCTGAGGAGGTGAGGCTGACACTCAGGACGGGAATTTGACGGCCTTATGTAGATTGGACATTTGTCTCTATTTGGAGAGACTTGTGAATTCATGGAATCTAACTATTCCTTTTGACCAGATCTACTTCATGTGTTCTACGGAAGTGTGTATGCCCACAGAAAGGACTTGCAAACAGCGCTGCTTTGATGGAAAGGTGAATTTCTGTAAAGGTTTGGGAAAATATTGGTGATACTAATTCAATAGGAGCATTTTCATGTTACCTTTTTGTTTTCCAGGTCTGAATTTATTCTACAAAAGAAAAAAGCCTTCATGGGGAGATGCTTGAATGTGTTGTGGATATCACAATATCCTGTTATACTTCTCTGGCCAGTAGTTTGAATGTCTATCCATGTGTTTTCAAGGGCGGGATCTGGAATATGTGTAGATTTGACAAGATGTAACTTCTGAATATTTAAAAGCACAGCGGTTTTGTCATTCAGAACTAGGACTATATGAAAGGCTTTGTTCATACAAAATCTATTTGTTAAATTACCCAAGTGTCTGATGGCCCATTGTGACAGAATCCCTGATATTGAATGATTTGACTACAGCCTGGATTTGATGTCAGATTTAATGAGGAGAAACTGACATGTTACAGAAATTGCACCTCAAGCCATAAGGTCCACACAATTTCAAATGGGTCGCTACTTTTTTCAACTATGAAAGGTCACTGCCATTTCTACTGCAGTCTGTCTTACTGCCAGTTCAGTATTTCACATACTTTAATAAACCCTAACAACACATCTTTATGAAATTAATTCTAATGACTTGAGACCGATACACTGTTTTTATAAATTATAAACTGGCAACTAATGTTTCCAAATTATAGATCTATCATTAAGCAGTAAAAGTATTACACAATATAACATGTCCCTTTGTCTCTGGGTGGGGCAGTACTTAATGAGATGGGGGTAGGGAAGAGTTCTTGTTTTAATGTTTTGTATATTTCTGGCCTGCTATTTCTGGTCAGTATATTGCTCTAAAGAGCCAAACCCCTTTCATTATGCTGCCCTTGTGTTGAATAAAAGGTCTGTAACCAATGCGGACACCTGTGCTTAATTTGTCCCCTGCACTGGAACTGATGCAGCTCATTGTCATGCAACCGTTGTTTTAGGGCAGGTCGTTGGTACCAATTATTTTTGGTTGAAAGATTACGGCTAAAAATGGCAGACTTGTGCTGCCTTTAAACAGCCTAAAATCCTTGCATTCATTTTAATTTCTATTTTTCCTGAAGTACCCCCTGCAAATTCTATTCTGCATTGAACCAATAGTAGCTGCAGCTGTAAGTGTCAAGGTTGGCTTTCTGCTCAATAACATACTGCCATCTAGTGCCACCAATGGCTGCATGCATGATTTCGTAACTTACTATCTCACTTGTTTGAAATTGATTTGGCACATAGACCATTTCAATGTGTACAAGCCATTATTACTGTAACTTCACTACTAATCGACAAATTACGCTGAATTGTCTTGTTCAATTTAGGAGTCTTAAAAAAAAATGTGGTCCTGCTTTCTAAAGAGTTGTGGTTGATATCGGGCTATAATGCAGTATTACGCTCAACTTGAAGTAATGTCCTGTAGGTGAACTAGGCAGAACATTTAGGATTTTTTTTTGTATTTAAATTCTATCGTTTTTAAATTCAATACGTTTTAGTATTCAGAATAATATTTTGAAATTGTTAACACCGGATGCTACTGTTGAATGTAGTTCTATATTACTTGATTCTATATATTGAACCATATCTGTTAGAAAACTTGTCTTCAGTACTCCAAATTATTATGACAAAAATGGCTCCATTCCTTTGCATTATTCTACACTGAGATGCTTGGTGGGTATGTATTTCTGGCGTCTCAGCCCTCATGCATCAGACATGATCACCACTTCTTGGTATGCAGTGAAAACAGTGCTGCAATTACTTAAAGGTTCCTTACCTGCTGCAATGTTAAACATCTATTTGGTTTGTCTACTAACCAGTTGGTTCCTCCACTGGTTGGAAATTGATTTTACCTAATTTCCTATGGACATGTCAGATTTGGATCCACTCATGGATAAACGCCTATAAGGTCATGTCAGTCAGCGGAATAAACCTCACGTAATTGTATACATATGTGACGGACAACAAATGCTGTCTTCTCTGATTGTCTTGTACTGCAAATGTATGTTACATATAACAGGAGCGACTAGGCCTCAGCCAATCTGGTAACGTGGGTGGGCACTAAGCTATGCGTCGTGCTGCTGACCACTAGAGAGACTTGGCTGAGGAGAAAGGCCGTACAGCTCCGCTCATACCCTGGCAGGATTTATTGTTTTAATTCCAAGTCCAGACCTTTTATCCTAGTAAATATGGTTAAGATTATTTTCCCGAGGTACGGTTTTGTTTGTCAAGCTCTGTTTCGATGACCTCGTCGGTTTAATGTTTGTGGCAGACACGCCCGTGAGATGTTTCGCATTCACCCTACGTTTACCTGTGTTTTAACGAGGGGCTTTCCTTTCACGTAGGGTTTTACTGAGCAAGCAATGACTGGACCCCCCCAAATCCATAGGTATGCCATGGGCTGTTTGTTATTATGTATCTAAGGGGGAGTGCTTTTTCGAGGTTACAGCCTTCTTGTGTAGCCGTGGAACGTACTAATGTCTACTAGGTCTCACCCCACCCCGCTTGGTCAAGTAGCATACATATTCTGTCGGTCTTCTTCCACATGATTTCATTAACTGTAATATCTACAACTCCTATTACCACAGCTGCCTCTCATTCAAAGGCACACGAAGCCGACTCTCTAATCTGAAGTGACAAGCGATATACTTTCACTCCTACATTACGCGCTCGCCCCCCGGGCAAGGCAGCCAGCTCCTTTGAAAATGTTGGAATCAGGTTATTTCTATTGAAGTATTAAAGTAATACTTCAGTTGAAGCTATTATTTCAGTTTTTTCTACTTCCTTTACCTGCAGGGCTAAGGGGGTGATGGAGATGTATAGTGTTGCGATACGTTCTGACAATGTCTTTTGAGTTGATGAGTCAATATGTGTTAAGGTTATTATGTGCAGACAAAGACGAAAAGCTCACATTTGATGGTTGCATGGGTTTTGTACGTACAGTTGTTTGTGCGTGTGTGTAATCGTTCGTTGTCAGAATGTATATTTGTAGAGGAGTCCCCAGAGGTTTGTGATCCAAACCCTGTCTGATGACACATCTTCGCAAACTGACTTTCACTAGCGCTGACATATGCTTCATATCACTCAGACCACACTCCACGTGACTTCTGAAACTCTTATTCCCATTACCATGACTCATGCGTCATCATCTTCGCACCGATAAATCGAGAGCGACTTCGCTTTTTATAACAGCGCTGTTCTTTCTCTATGTCATTCCTTCATCAGTCAACGGTGAGTATTTAAAATGGCCTAACTGTCGTTTTTACTTCGGCCAGTAGGTGGTGCTAGAAGATTAACGCCGAAGCTTTGGCCACTAGCAGGACACGGTGACCTTTGACAGGTGTTCATTTATCACCTCCGTGTACGATGCGGCAGGCGAATGCCTGGCCGTGGACGGACGTACTGTATTTGGTCGTGTTCTACCTCCCCTCTTGTATTATAAATGTGAGACGCAGGAGCACAATGAGAGGTGAAAAATACTATATTGTTTTGTGGCAAATTGATGTGATCCATCTGACCATGTGACTCCTGCGACACTCTGAGTGACCACCGAAGGGCTAGAATTGTATTGTGGGTCTTTAGGCAATAAGAGAGGATGTATGTCCTCCATTTTGCCGGGGAGAACAAACAAAACATCAGCCTGTATTCATATATTTCACACTCCTTTTCCCTCAAATTCATCCTTTCGTGCGTTTGTGGCACGCTGGAGTTGCTTTTGAAATCATTTTCCGGAGAGCCGTTGGCTTATTTGTGGTCTGTGATCCGATTTCCCAGCGCTCCACTGTGATTTCTCATTTCATAGTTGCCTTAACGAATCTCACAGCACCTGGAGAAAATACCACTGCAGATCACTTATACTGTGAAAAAAAAAAGATTTATAATCGCTGTGCTGCAATTGTATTTAAATGTAGACATATAAGAACATGGTTCATACCAGTGGTGTCCAATTTGGACATTATATATATATATATATATTTTTGAATGGACACAATCTGTCTGACTGCCGGTGTACTGGTTCCTGTAATAGACAGGGAGGTGCAGAAACCCCACACAGCCAGAACGGACAGATATTCAGGACACCAGCGTTATTTAAATAGTGCATAACAGAAGTCGTTAAAGATGACTACACTGGTCATACATGCTTTGTCTCTAAGCGGGTATAGGGTCCTGTTCCTTCCACAGTCTGCCACTGTTTGTAACCAAGACACACTTTGAATGAGACCAGTGTTTTGTCATGGGCACTGGTGTTTGTGTCATGTCCTTATGTCTGTTTGTAGAGCTTTCTCTCAAAATTCAAACATCTGACCTTCTAAAGCAATATTGAATTATTTGAATTAATACTTTGAGTTTTGTTTTGCACTGTAGCTAAGCAGAGTCGGTCCAGTTTGGTCCATGGACGGGAGACCAGATGCTTGATCTTGGAGGTTCCCAAGGAGGCAATATTCCCTCCGGCTTCATTTTTTTGTGATGGGGATGTTGCTTTGTGCAGGGTGCCGTGTTTGGCTTGGGACATTAAATTGGTCTTCTGACTTTGTGGTGAGGGAAAAACAAATCCCATGGGGCACATTATAAGACCAGGGGTGTTAAGCCCGGGGTCCTGGCAACATTTACAACATGGCCTAATTCCCGTTGTGGCCACAGAACTATTCCTCTCATTGCTTAATTGGTATTTATTACCGCCCGCCTCTCCGCCTGATAGCTGATGTGTGGTGGGTGTGCTTGTGGACTTTGATCACAATGTGTCACCCAGGTGGGGACTACACACACTGGGGAGCTTCCAGCATTTACCCTTTGCTTTTCTAGAAATGCCCTATTCAAACTCAACCAAGGAATTCAGCGCCACTGCCCCTCATCTGGAGTTTCCAACTGAAACTACAAATGGAAGCAACATTACCTATACATTTGGTCACCATTAAACAATGTTCCTTTAACCAGTGAAATGAATTACTCATTGATCAATGACTAGTTCATAATAATAATTATTATCTGAATGAATGAATAAATGCACTGGTAGCCATTGCTGCTTATGGAACGGCATACCCAGCAGCTTCTAATCCCCAGTGAGTGTCTTTCTATGGCTAATGATTAACCTATATGTTTGGGTTACGATGAAGCTGATTAGTAGTTAGTTACAGACACTTGCCAACAGGCTAATCTGTGGGGAATTGATCAGAAACACAGTCATCATGCATGAAACATTTGACTTTCAGACCTGTGTCCAATTCGGTTGACTCTTAACATAGCCCTCAGCAATTCTAGCCTCTCAAAGCAATTCTCTTTCTCCCAGCTGCTGCTGCCTAGCAATGAGTTAGATCCTTGGAGGAGAAATGGAACACCCCAAGAAGAAGAGAAAAGGGAGGTAGCCAATGTAACCATTCTAGTGCATCGAATAGATTTGTTTTGTTTGACCAACTAAGTAGTGTGCCCATGTTTAATGGATTGCATGGTGGTAGACATGGTGCTGGAAAGTTGTGTAGTCTACTAATTGAAATCTTCCTAAGGATCTTCTGAAATATATATCAGTAGCACCACAAAAAGGATCGGCCAGCTAATAAACATTTATTTATAGCAAATTATTGCCTAATGTATCAAATTAACAACATGCAGCAACCAAGATTTATACATGATGTTAGCCATATTTATTGCATTTACTTAAGGTATTCAGCTGAGCACACATGTTTGTATAAAACATATTTTTTTATAGTTTGCAGTTTATGATAGAATCCGTAAGATTAACAGCTCTCTATGTGTTTTTGTTTGGCTGATTTATTATTGCTATAAAGTTTGTTTATTAGACTGGTGCAAATAATTAAATGGTGGAGATTTTAAGTGCAGTATTCACCTAATTTAAGGAAATTATGTGCGGAAATACAATCCCATAAAGATGGAATTATCTTTGAAGTCAAGGAGTCAAAATATTTACCTCTATAAATCTGCCTTAAACATCTCACTGATTATGGTAAACAAATACACGGGCGATGCGCTTTTTATTTTGTACTCGACAGCAGGAGATAAATGTTAATTTCCGGTGACTGTTGTTATTCATCGCTGCTAATTTCGTTTAACCTTTCTAAGGGTGGGATTAGGACACAGAGTAAACCTTCAGCGGTCAGTCAGCACCGTCTATGCTGTCCTAGTCTGAACCTATAAGGAATACAAAACCTGCCTTTTGGGTGATAATTGGACACTGATCATTTTTGGCCACAAGGACGTTGTGACCCAAATCCATTAAATGTGCCAAAGCTGTGGCGATGGCGTGTGTTTTTATCTTGTATTGGTGTTTGGTTTGGTTTGGTTTCCTAGTTGTATGTATTACTGCGCTATGTACATGGAGCGGCATATGTGAGACCTCTGTACCTGGTGACCTAACTTAGATGGCCTTCTCTTCTTGACAACACCTGTGATCTCATCAGTATGTCACTATTGGGAAAATGATCAGTGAATTACAAGAGAACTCTGCTTTTTCTTTTTCCCCCAAATCCTTTTTTGGGGGGATTTCCCAGACAGCCACTGGGCACCTCATTCCCCCGTTACTATGGTGAACAGATGGATGAGTAAGATACAGTCATGTGAAAAAATGAGGACACCCCATGAAATATTTAGTTCTTTATTTAAGAAATATGGACAATATCTAAAAATCACTGTGATGTAATTGATCCAAAAACAATGACATTTTAACCATGTTATCATTTATTTAACAAATGATTTACAAAAT
Source organism: Novumbra hubbsi (assembly GCA_016801125.1). Lineage (NCBI taxonomy): Eukaryota > Metazoa > Chordata > Actinopteri > Esociformes > Umbridae > Novumbra > Novumbra hubbsi. Next base: position 22,487 of record JACXGK010003071.1, on the reverse strand, counting down.
CATTATCCCACTGAGGAAAAAGGTTAGGACATCCTATGCCCTAATAGATGTCCCCCTGAAATAACCACAATAAATGTTTCCTATAACTGTATACCAGTCTCTGACATTGACCAGGAGAACGTTTTTCCCACTTCTCCATGCAAAATGAATTGAGCTGTGTGATGTTTGAGGGGTTTCTTGCATGCACAGGCCGTTTGAAATCATCGCACAGCATCTCAATAGGATTAATATTCGGACTTTCCAGAACCATTCCAGAACTTTGGCCACACAACATCAAAGTCAAATCTAATTTATAAGGTAGGGTTTCTTAATGCTAGATCCTTTGAAATGTACTCAATACTTCACTTTCCAAAAAATTGAAGACTTGAAAATGAAAAACTGAAATATCCAATATAATATCAAAAAGTATTCATGCCCTTTTCCATTACTCTCTGACTTTAAATGCATCCAATGTTCTTTGATCCTCCTCGATGTTTCCACATCTTGATTTTTTTTTGTCCCCCTGTGGTAAATAGAACTTTTAGGCCACAATGGCTCTAAGTCTGGTGAAAAAAGGTACAGCTCATCTCCTGGCTAATACCATCCCTAATGCATGGTGTTGAAAGTGTCATTACATGGGGATGCTTTTCTGCAGCAGGGACTGGTACATTGTTCAAGATAAAGGAAAGGAGGAAAATCTTAACAACACAATCACACTTGCCCTTGGGTGTCTAAACTAAGCTTGATGTGCAAATGTAAAACATTTTACATATTTCTTTAATTAACATTTACATGAATGTATTTATTTCCACCCATCCATAACGTCCCAGAGATTCTTAGTTAGATTCAGGTCAGGGAACGTGAGGGTCAGACAAGAAGGAACCCAGGGCCCACTACACCAGCATAAGGTCTGATGCTTGGTCTGAGGATTTCATCCTGGTACTTTACAGCAGTCAGGGTACTGGAGGTCTGTGCGACCCTCCGAGGATCTGCCTCCCCAGACCTACTCTGACCCACCGCCAAACCGATCATGCTGGATGATGTTGCAGGCAGCATAATGTTCAACACGGCGTCTCCAGACTCCCGGCAGTCACATGCTCAGTGTGAACCTGCTCTCATCTGTGAAGAGAACGAGGCACCAATGGCGGACCAGACAATTCTGGTGTGCTCTGGCGAATGCCAGACGAGCTACACTGTGCTGGGCTGTGAGGACAGGTCCCACTAGAGGACATCGGCCACTTAAGACTATACTGGGAGACACAGCCAACCTTTTTGCGATGGCACGTATGGATGTGCCATCCAGCAGGAACTGGAATACCTGTGCAGAGGAGTTAGCATTTTCTTTGGCCACCACCTGCAAAACCATTCCCTTTTTGGAGCTTTTCTTGCTGTTGCCTCTCCAGTGCACCTGTTGTCACTTTCATTTAAATCAAAACAGGTGACATTGATTCACAATCACTTACGCTTCCTCACTGGACCGTTTGGTATCTACTGTGATGATAACGCGTTCCCTTAAATGTTTTGAGCAGTGTTTATCTTAACGTAATGATTCTGGTCCAGTTTATATGCACCATATCTTTTGCACTATGTTTGTCAGTGTGCAGTGCACGTGTGTGTGTGTGTGTGTGTGTGTGTGTGTGTGTGTGAGAGAACCCAGCTAAACAACAAAAAACAACTGAGCAATGGCCTAATAGGATAATTAATTCAGTGCAGAGACTAGCCTGCACACAGAGTGATGGGGGTGTTAGTGTGGCTATAGAGGTGGGTGGGGGTTAATACAACATGATAAATATTTTATTTCTGTTGGGGCTTGTCCCATCATTCCAAATGGGAAATGGCTGTAATGCGATTCGGAACAGATTTTCCTCTGGGAGGCCTGGGCACTATTCACTTGAGGCGAGGCCCGGCGAGCGACCGCATGCGTGGCCGGGGGAAATGAGAGCCAAACTACCCTTACAAATCACACTGCGCTCCAACAGTGGCTCCATCACCATTTTGAAGGGACCCCGGAAAGCCTGCGATAGCACTGATGGGAGCTTTGTAGTTTCAAACACTGTCTGCATCCCTCAGTGCTGGAATGAGTACCGACCATTACTTCTATTCTTCGCAAAACAGAAAACATAGGTTTGTTTTTTGTTGTAATTCAAACAAACTGAATTTATGGGTTTGTATTTGATAGGATAATAGAAATTTAACCATTTTCAACAATCTCTTGCAGAGATGGAATTTAAAGGGTCCCGCTACCCAGTGCCAGCTGTTCTATATGTTTATGTATCAGACATGTTTCAAATATTTGGGGGGAGGAGCCAATGTTTTTGAATGCTGCAGTTTTACTTTCCCATTTCTGAAGTTAAACTTTCTCAACAAAAAATACAATTACTCTGGTTGAAGGAATCACTTGGGGCTTAATGCCTTGGCTGCAACATTTTCTGTGGCCAATTAAGCAACGTTGTAGACTTAACACATTTTCAGATCTCTTTAGATACTTGTAAAAGAGACCAGCAACCCATTTAGCTACTTTTAAGGCCGTCCTTTCCCGAATGTTGGTTCCCGTTCTTGTCTCTAGACTGCTGTTTTTTTTTTTATCTTTACAAGGTACATTTCTAGGGGCTGAGATTGACGTTTATATGCCAAAAAGGCTTGGTTCACTACTGAAAGTAGTGATATAGTGTGAAACCAATGACCATAATTCATGTTTCAAAATATTTTTTCCTGTTGAAAAGTACTATATATTTTGGGTACTGACTGGCCAGTCACTGGGCTTGCTTTCCTAACTATTCTAGTGACAGTCTAATCGGATGGCTATCTTAAATTTCTACAAAGGAACGATTCCTGTAGTGTAGTGTACAGACACTAGCAGGTGCCAAAGCTCTCAGAAATGAATCTCAATGCATGTTCCTGTTTTTGGATCATGTCCGGCAGTTTGCAGAAACAGATGTTTTCTCTGCACAAACGAAAATAGTATACTGCAGCGAGCTGCGCTGAGATATATTTATAGACAACTGTGCCACACAATCAAGAAGCATTTGTCCTCAAGTGGTAGAAATATGGTTTCAGCGATATTCAGTGGCACCCAGTAAAAGTAATGATTGATTATAGCCAGAGAGAACACTTTGTACTAATTTCATCATTGGTGAAAAATGACAGCGGGACTTCAGTAACAAACACACAGTCAGTGCTGTTCCATTTCCCCCTCCCTGTCCTCTCTTTTTGTTGAAATTGTCAGAGAAATTTTATGCAATTAACTTGGCCCAAGGCAAAAAGCATGGTTTCAAGTTTGTCACACTGCAATGCTGTTATCTGCTGATGAAGAAAGAAACAATCCAGTTTGTGCTGTTACCCCCCCCCCCACCCCCCCGGCCCCCCGTTTCACACGACGTATTCCTCTGCTGTGGTTGTCTTCAGAAGGCGGCGGAGCCACTGTCATCGTATCTGTTCCCATTTGAGCTGGAAAGGAGATGGCCGCGCACGTCACACTCCTGAAATCCCTGTTTATGTTCCCTAATGACTAAGGCAAACCGCCGCTCACGTTCCCCGTTAATAGTTCCATATGCGAATTAATATTCCCGTACAGCTCGCTTGGCGTCTTTTCCCGGAAATAAACCGAGTGCAAACAATCATCAGAGTGTTGGGAGGTACATGTCCCGTCTGTCTAATGAGGGAGACACACAGCTATTCCCTGCCTGGTCCAGACCCCGGGCTTCTTGTACACCGGTGCACACTCCAACAGCAGAGAATCATCTAGATAATACATTGCCTTTAACCCCCCATGTGTTCCTCAAAAACCGGTTGAACATGGAGAGTTGACAAATCCGGAGTATCGAGCATAGAATGCATACAGGGGTCAGCTCTGTTCCATTCCTTTGTGTTGTCATGCTGTTGTGTTTGATTAAATGGGCGACGTGGCTCTGTGTCATAGCGGTGTGTGCTAAGTGGACAAGTGGACGGAGACAGACATTGGCGTGGTTTTATGGGGCCCTGTGAGAGGGATCTTGCTCTTGTAGCGCCCTAAGACATGGCGGAGTGACCCCATTACTTGTTTTTATGACTGGTAAATGCAATCCTAAAGAGTCCATTAGCCTGAGGAAAGTCCCCTCCAGCAGCTCCACTTTTAACTCCTTCGGGGAGAAGATGGAGGGTATCGCGGCAGCGACCTGACCCCACCTGACACTTGTATGAACCTGTGACCTCTAGCTCTGGTTTGCTCGTTGTTTCCTAAACTAGGGGTTGCAAACCCCTTTATGGTCACCCATTTGGTAACGTGGTCAGGTTGTAACAAGCTTTTGTAGACACAAAGTGATAAACCATTCCTGTTCCTACAATGTCTCTTAAAAGGGGATTTTAAAACAAACCTTAACAACCCTGGGGATCTTATATCCAACCTTAAAATAATGTGGCTGTAGAACAGCAGAAATGAATGACTTCCATAGAGGGCCTTGAGACAATTGTGCGCTTGGTTCATAGACCCAGGGTTACGAGAGTAATATCTGTTAACCCCATGACACGTATAATCAAATGTGTGATGATGTTGGAGTGGTTCCCAGCAGCTATCCATCAATATGTCACAATAGAACGCATCCTTAAAACATTTAGTTACGGTTGACAATCACTGGTCATTCTGAGTTTGTCGTTATTTACTCAAACATGTAGTTCCAACACAGCATCAATTGTGGTGTAAGGAGTCAACTTCTCATGTTCTCATTAGTTTGGTTAGAAATTTTGAATGCTGCTTTTCTATAAATGTTCTAACAGCAAGGGTTTTACTAGGCGCTGTATTTAATTAGGAAAAAAAGTTTACATTTGGCAATTTTGTATTGCCACACACAAGCTGAATAAAAGCATTAACAGCATTCATTTTGTTTTAAGAATTCCTCCAATCTGTTATTGTTTTCTGGCTCAAATGGAAAGCGGCGCCTGTCAAACTTGTCATCTCACCGCAATACTCGGAAGTAGGTATCCATCACAAAAGTAACATGCTATTTCAGTTTATACTACAAATAAATGTCAAGCCTCAAGTATTCTTCAATACCTTTCAGAAAATATATTGCGGAGTAAAAAAGCTCTAAGCTGAAAATTATTATAACCCTATTTCTGAAAGATAAGTCACATAAACATGTCTCTTAGAGTGGACAGGAAGGACAGAGCATTAAATCAGAATAGAGAAAAATAACTTAATCAAGGGCTCTTTTCTTCACAGAAGATCCTACAAAGTTATTACCTGACAATTTTCCTTGACGTTTGGCTGAACGCATTAAGATTAAAAATCAGTCAGAAATATTTTTATAGCCTTGACATTGGTTGTTAAATTTATATAATGGGATCTCAGAATAATTGTTACATAAATAAAAAAGTTACGAGCCAAAACAGTTGGTAAAACCTGGAACTAGTACCTCAGAACACTGCCAGACTTGACGGGGGAGGCGTTGGTGTGTTTGCCATTTAGAGGCTAAATGAAGGATGCCCCTTTGTGTGCTTTAAATTAGCTGAATGCTATCACACAGTAAGATGTTCACCACATTAGCCACTACATCCTCACTGTGGGCCTACATTTCATTTGTGTAATTAAAGCTTGTGCTTGATGTTATCCATTCTCTCCTAGAGCAGGATGAAAACCAGTGGTCATCGCTTGGCTGTCTTGGACTAGAAAGATCGGTGGGAGACTTACAAAGGTTGGCTGGTGTAGACATTTACACCCAGTTACCCAAAGGAGTGCGGGTTTGTGGGTGTTGTCCGGACACGGCGACTGATGTCAATGATTTAAGGAATCTAATAATGGTGTTGCCAGACCGTGCACTTGTGTCCAGTGTTTTCCCTGAGTGTGGTGTAATGAAATATATATTTGATACCTCTAATCTCCACGCAGCGCACATATCAGAAACTACAGGTGGGGGTCAAGGTCGTGGCTTTAATGTTTCAGGGCGAGTGACAAGTTTGAAAGAATGATACAATTATACATTATGGGTGGATGTGATTGTGTTTCACATGTCCAGAACCCAGGAACAATTGGTGCTGCGCGCGATGAGGAAGCGGTGTGAAATCTGTGTGGGCGTGAAGTTCTGAAGAGAAGCCTGGTTTGAGATGATCAAAATGACCGTAGGCGACTGCGGACAGACTGATTCACAAATCACCGTAAATCATAAACACTGACTGATTGTTATTTGTGGAGAAGTCAGTCAATAATAATGTAACCATGATGTATTGCAGTTCTGACCCTCGTGAACATGGCCAAAGACAAAAAGCACATCTGAATGTCATCCATAAATTAATATGAATTAATTGAGCATATCAGTCTAGAAAATCTACGGTGTCTGTAATTAGGAGTGGGATTACCGCTGACTTGGGATTTTTTTTTTTCTATCTATATCTTTTCTAGGGATCTTTAATTTGTCTTGAGAAAGGTGGTCTTTGTAGAGGGTAACTAAAGCTTGCATTTAATTGGGCTGAGGAGAGTAGTATGGTTAATTGAAAATATATTTGTACTTCATTTTTGTCACGTCAGGTGTGTTTGTATAGTATATCGGAGGGTGTGTGAGGACAACAGAAGGGGACCTTACCTGCCCGGAGCTGTAGTATCTAAGAGTGTGACAGCTAACACCCCCCCAATCACTCCCTCATGGACTGCTCCTACATCAGGGTCAATATGGAAATGAGCCGAGGCAAAAGGCCAGACGGGGGTGTTGGTAGTGACGATGGGACGTTTGACAGACCTCAACCAGGTGTGAGTAAACTCTCGGGCTTTATTATGGTGCATACCCATTAAATCTTTTTCCTTATTGCTGAGAATTGTCAATTTCTATAAAACAATTTCAATTGATTGTGTAACACAAATGTAAAATATTTTAGTATGATTGGTATGGACGAAGACCAAGTAAAGTTCTCCTAATTTTGGCAGTACAGTTGCAAAGTATTTTATTTTGAAAAAAGTATTGGACCATTGATACCGGGTTGGATTGATCTGCAGTTTTGCCTGACTGTAGTTTTCCCAAACACTCCTACAGATGGCGCTGTTAACCACAGCTGAAGCAGTTCGGCGTTGTCAGAACACGCTACTCTCATACTTCATGGTTGAATCCCTCCTCCATCTCAAATTGTTGTGGTTGCAGAACCTTGTTTGTCCCTGATACTGGCAGTAAAATGGTCTCATGCCGATAAGTATTCCTTTACTCTGTTAAAAAGTATATGAATCTGCTCCACAGCGGATGGCAAATTTAAATGAATGTATTGGCACCCGTTGAGTTTGCTCATGAGTCTTTGAACTGGGAATCAGGTTCGACATGCTCTCACTGTATTCAAGTTTCATGAATACCGCACGGCAGGATGCATGTTTTGTTAGTCGTTAATCGCCGTGCCCGCCCGTGCATGCAAAAACCTAGCGACTACGCTCTCCCCTCCTCCGTTGCACTGATCAAACTAGGAAGAGAAAAAGACAACACAGATTCATATTCCTTTTCAAATGAAAGCACTTTAAAACACTATTACACATGTAACTTTATTTGACATGATATGTGTTGACTTTCACGACGTTTCCACGTGCCAGAGCTTCAGATCGGATAAAAATCACCAGGGAAGCTTCTACCCGAAAGAAGGCTCTGTTCTTCATTTGTGGGGCCTTTTGTTTTTTTCTTTTCTGTATCCACTTTCTTGTCTCTCTCTCTCTCGTTTATCTCTCTCTCTACCCTGTGAAACGTTAGTGTTTGCTGAGCCTAATTTGGCATCCTTACTCCAGTGTAAACAGTGGCAGAGTTGGCAGGCAGGTGACACTTAAAGAACTTTAATCAGTGATCACATGGTAAGAGAAGGCCTCAGTGTTCCATGTAAGAAAACTGTCTTCTGGGAGATAAAATGAAATGAACAAAAAATATATAAATCATCAAATCTAGCACTTGAAAGCAATGGGGGGAAAAAACCATTTGACATCCTGTATCTGGGCTGTCAATAGAAAAAGTTTCCCCTTGATGTTGAGGTGCGGATTATAAATGGTTAAAGTCTTGTCGCTTGCTCCATCCTAGTGCGGGCCGCTCATTGTCAATCATCAGTTACCCTCACCCTTTTACCTTCCAATGGAATGGCACTTTGTTGTGGCGGTACTTCTCAAACTGTGAAAAAACAAAAAAAAGTCTGAGAGAAAAACATTGAAATTCTTCGGTGAGGGAAATAAAGAATAATCCCAGTAGCGACCCCTCTGCCCCATTAAAGGTCCTTATAAAGGATGCATATTGAAAATAGTCAGAAATGGTTTTCTGTTTCTGGCCTGTGAAGTAACAGTCAATGTGGCTCTATCACAGATATCTCTGAGAGACACTGTCATTGTCACATAGTCGTGACATGACAGTGATCATAACCTGGTTAAGACTGTCTGGGAATTAGCTTACAGTCACCCCGTCAAATGATCTAAAACCGAGAGTGAACATTCAGGATGGAATTCTAACAAGACAACAGTATCATTCAATCAATTGTCACATGGTTCATTCAAATATCCAGCCGATTACAAAGTGGAAGCAATGCAGATGTAGAAACACAATGCCTACAAAAAGCTCTAGTAAAGCAGGAATCTAGCCATAAACCAGCTGGGGAGCTTGTCCACTTCTGGCTGTGCTGGGTTGAGGTTATGAGAGTAAATGACATCCAGGCAAACGTTGTGCCCCACGAACCATGCTGCGCCCCCTCTTGGGCAAGATTAGGTATTGCGAGTGACTAGTGAATTGCGGTTGCTATCATTTGCTCTCACCTCGGACCAATGATTGTAATTTCCGGTAAATAGGTGGTTTCAGAGAGACACTTTTTTCCACGAGGGGATAATTGCATGGTCAGAAATAAACATAGAGCTTGATAGGACGTTTTCCGGCGTTCTCTATCTCCTCCTTAACTTTGCCACCAAACAAGAACTGCATTTCTATGCACCTGAGCTGAGCAATGACGGTTACCTTAGGCTGGCGTGTGGATAAGAGGCGTTTGCATATTCATAAGAGCACAGAGAGGAAAGATAAGCTGGGCCGATCCCCTCACATGATCGAAGAGTGATGGAGAGGGAGTGAGGGACGTGTAGGGGAGGGAACGAGGGGGAGCGATGACCCAAGCTTGCCTTTATGCATTAATTGCGAGATTTACTGAGAGGGATGGATAGAGGAAGGACCTGAAGCAGCACGCCACAGAAATGTCACACATGCCAATAAATCATTTGGACTTTGATTGACTGAACCTCTGCCCAGGAAGCCGGAGAAGTTTCTGGAAAAACTTAGACAAACTTTGAACTTTCATCCACCGCTAACAATCTGCTGGTTGTCAGAGTACAGATTTCTGGAACACTGGGGGGGCTCTGCTTGCGTACTGTAAGCAGCTTCATTAAAAATGAGTGATGTTATTTTTGATATACGAGGAACGTTGACTGCGTGTCAGGATTTCAATCTTGACTCATTGGGAGGCCGTGTTTCGTATCGACGGTGATTTGATAGATCAATGCGGCTCCGATTTTTGTTTTTCCTTGGAGAGTTAGCCACTGTTTTTATCTGCTGCAAAAGAAAAGGTATTTTTCTGTGGGGCAACTCAGGATGTGGATTTATTTCACCTGTCATTCATTTCATTTCGTACCCTATAGATACCAACAAACTAAAACTCCATCTCTCTTACTCTCTCTCTCTCACTTGCACACACACACACACACACACGTGTACACACACAGGTCAGTGTGTAGCACAATGCCAGCCAATGACCAGCCAGGGTCCTGGGTCTGAGGCCTTCATATTGACATCCAATTTGTTTCTCCATTTTTGGTCCTCTCTTTCACTCTATCGGCTGATCAGAGAAGATTGATGTCTCTGTTTGTATCCCTGGCTGTAGCTTTATCAGGGCCTTATGAGCTGGCTGCAGGGGCAATAGTGGACACCTTTTAGAGTTATGTCCCCAGGCGCAATGTGGTTTCAACAGCCCTCAGCGTCCACAATACAAAACATATACAAAGGAAGTAGAATGGAAACAGCGTTTAATTGGCTGTAGTGTGTCTTTACGGTAGGTTTTTGGACCGAGGAACCTGATGCTAGTACAGGCTTTGTTGGTGGATCTGTTTCTTATACTGGCTTTTCTGTAGGTATCCATTTGGTGTCAGATTTTCATGTGTGCCTGCCGTCTCAGGTCTTTCAGTGGCCTCATGCTTGTTTAAGATGGAGAAGTCGCTGTAGATTGCACGTGCCTATTATTGTAATCGCGCGAAAGCGTGTGTGGATTCACGGAATGCACGTTCCGTGTGTGTTATTCGCACACGTGAGTGTTTCTGGAAATCTGTTCAGTGCCATTGTTTAGCCCCCGGAGGTTTCATTAAGGCCGTGTGTCCAGAGGTAAAAAGTCATTCATCTCTCCTGTTGTGATGTGCCTGCCTTGCGTTCGCTTTGTCCCAACACACTACCCCCCCACCCCTCCTTTCTCTCACCCTCTCCCGGTTGCCACTCTGAGGGGGGAATAAAGGCGGGGATCAGACAGGCCATTCTGACCCGTTTGATGTGCTCCAGACTGGCTTGTCTAATGAAGCCAACGTCTTCCATGAGATCAGCTTCCATGTTTCGCACGCTCATTAATTAGAGCTGTCAAAAGTTTCTCGTTTTTTTTTTTGTTCCTTCAAGCGCTTGAATGGGATACCGTTAATTAAAAATATATCAGATCAGGACCCATGAGTGCTAATCGTGATACATTAACCCTTGGTTTCTGACAGCAGGGATGTATCTCCCTATCCGCAGCAATACTAGCTCTTTTGTCCAAAAGTTAACACCGTCTTGAAGTTCTAAGGCTGTGGAAAATCCTTTTGATTTAATTGCGCCTTAGTGTTACACATTTTCTGAAAGGACTTGGGTTTTGACAAGAACTTCAAATATTTCAGTGTTTTAAGTGCTGGATTTCTAGTGACAGACCAAAAGCATTGAATGAAAGAACTCCGCTTGTAGGGAATTCAGTTAATAAACCTCTCCACTTAGATAGTGTAGAGTAGACATATGCATATCAGAGCAGTAGGAATGTCCATGCACTTCAATATACATGAAACACAATGTTTTACTGGATGAGGGACAGAGCATGAGGGGAGAAAAGAAGAAAGATTGAAATGTGTTTTTTAGATTAATATTGCAGTACATGGAATAGTCTAAATACAAACAGCTGACACCCTTTTATTACAATTACTGGTTAAGCAGACACAATATTTGCGGAAACTTGGTGTAGAACCCAACAAATCCAGCACTTGGTTCTCGACCTTAAAGAGAGAACACTCACTATTCTCCAAAAGAGTTGATTTGGAAGTAAACCGTTACCAGGAGGATGAAGTTCAGATTCTCTGTTTTTAGTAAAAGGTGTTTGTGTGTGGAAGTACGATGAACTGTTGATAAGCAACTGCTTTTATTGTCAAATGCCCAAAATAATTCTGAGCAATGTAACTCTTGGCACGAGTCATGGCATAGTGTGGAAATGGTGGTAATGACAATATGTAAGTATTTAATAAAAATTATAAATATAGGTGTAAGTGCTAAGGTTTGGTGCAGAGGTTTTAGGGTAATGGTTATGTTTATGGTGAGGATAAAGTTTATAATTCGTATAAAGGTCATGGAAAGGCTTTGATTTGGATAAAGGTAAGTTTATGGTTTAGTAGGTGGTTAAAACATTACTAATAGTCAGTAAATACCTACCTAAATATCTACAGACAAACGTTTATGACTCTCAAAACAAAGTGCTACCAAATGGTGTCAATGAAAATAAATAGAAATTTGAAGAAAAATATTAAACCAAAACAGCATAAAACCCTGGCTGACAAATTACATAATATAGTTGTGTTGTTCATTTTGGGGTGGTTTGTAACATTTATTTAGCTGTGTCTGGCATCTGCAGCACATGATTTGTGCACACCACTTGGAAGCTAAATAAATCTCAGATGTTAAACTTTGACAAAAGCAATGATGCTTCATTGATGATGCTTGAGCACTATAAGTAGATAATGTCTCACACGCTAAATATCCTAAATATCCCTTTAATTAACACTGGATGTGTCAGCCGTTGCTATCCTCAGATTTCACCCGCAGAACTTCAGAAGTTACAATTCAATCACTATTACTAGCACACAAAGCAACTGATAGCTTTCACATGCTTGCTTAAAACTCAGACAGTTAGGGTTGTACAAACTATTTAGTCAATGTTTTTCTTACTGGAGCCTTTTACTTGGATAAAGCATTGTGATTGGTTACCTCGTGTGGTCACAGACATGATGCACTAACTACCTATCTGCAAGATGGGGATGCGTTAGCTATAGCAGCTAACACAGTGATTAACAAAGTATTTTCTCTCAGACCCTCCTTTAATCACGTGAGAACAGGCTTGTACCCGACTTGCTTGAGCTTATTGTATGAGGTTCAGAGAAACCATTCTGTAATTCCATGCAGTATTACAATACAATATGGCACCGGTCAAAATTGAGGGCAAAATACACATTACCATTTCAAATAATGACTAAAGGAAAAAAAATCCTTTAATGCAGAAAATCTATTTGTGCTAATTCATTTTTTTACATTTTACTGCAGTGTTTCATTTGGTTATATTTGCTTTCCATCTAAAAAAAAAATTGGATTCCACGATTACATGGCTCTTTACATAATGGACTGACACATTAAATCTGTTTTGGGTACAGGAAAGAATACCATTGTGACATTTTGATTCTGGAAGATATGTCTGTTTAAACTGTACGGAAATATATTTAGTGACATTCAAAAGAACATTGAAAACAACAGATTAGAGGCTTGACGAGCATCTTTAAATCATAAAGAGATAATTATGAAAAGTAGCAAATAAAACCCGCACATAAGGACCAAAAAGTATAAGCATAACAACCTTCTTATTCAAATGATTTCGGTGACCACTGGAACTCTCTTGACAATTTAAAAACCAGAAGATGAGAACCCATAATGTAAATACTTCGGACCCAATGTAACACATTATTCATGTCTAAAGTGGTTGACCAAGACCAAACATGTCCATGACAAATTGCAGAACATCCAAGGTGTTATATTACATAAAGTGGAAAATGGAACATCAAGGTCTTTGATGATGGACTGGTAGCCTTAAGATTGTCCATGTTTTGCTCTGGTCTGCTCCCTGCCCTCTTAGATGGTTCTCTAGTTTTCTTGCCTTTCTCCATGCTCATTGTAATACACTGGGTGATGCAAAACAGGAGGATTAGTCATTTTCTCTGTTAAAACTGGTCAAATGAGTCATTCTGATCTTTACAGGATAATACAGTTCAAACCCAAGTAAGGGGGAAACACCAGCTTATTATAAAATTTCTAACAACAAAAATATACAAAAAGAAATGTCCGGGGCATTTTAGGATTTCTTTGTGGAATAAGAACACATTCATTCCTCGGCAAACCAAGGAAATACCTGTAAATGCAAAAGTATACAGCTTTCTAGCAAAGGCGTATGAAAAAGATTTTGTCATAACTGTAGGTGTTCCCTATACAAGGGGATGCATGTGCATGTACACAAAGGACCTTATGCTTAGCAGGAGATGCTTAGCAGGAGATGCTTAGCTGGAGTGAGAGTTTCAGTTCATTCCAGTCACTGGCTGCAGAGAACCGAAGGGTGGTGGGCAAACAGGAGTAATGACTTCCGGAATGACATGTACATGTACAGGTCCTACTCAGACCCTGGTCCTCAGGACACTAGCAGCGAGGCTTCAGGCCCATGGGCTCTAGCGGTCATCGCTAGGGCACCTATTTAGGCTGGCTGCTTCGTATAAGCACTTTGTGACACCTGCTGATGTAAGAAGGGCTTCAGTAATTACAGTGAAATAGGGTTGTAGGTGGAACAACATTTTCCAGGGTATATTTTTTAATCACAACCTTCGTCACTTCACGATGAAATGTTTGCCTAGTCATGTTGTAAATAAAGCAGGAAGCTCCTCGTAGAGACGGCTGGTTTACGGTTCTACCATTCGTTGCACCCACCCGGTGTCTCTGATCTAAATAAGGCTTGAGTGTTTCAATGAAAAAATGGTTCAGAGTTCAGAGTTGAATTTTGACGGGGGAAAAAGTGTCTGCGGCTACAACCAGAGTGCTAGCGAAGAGTGGCACTACATTGGCACTTCAACTCCCCCAATGGATACACACTGCAGAGGGTGTGTATGGATACACATTGCAGAGGGCAGACTCTCCCAATGGTTGAAACACAAACGCTGCTCCAAAAACATTCACTACCCACGCACATACTCACGCCTAGATCTATGCACATGAGGTCAGTAGAGATCATTCAATATCTGCCTTGAACTACAGAGATGTGAGAGGGGTGTGTGAGGGGGTTCGCACACTTGTTCTTTACCTGGTTGGTTGTGAGGTTTCTCAACACCACACACACACTTCATGCTTTTTATTTTTTTGTCTAAACAATGTGATGTTTTCATGCTGTTAACAGTGCCTTAAATATTGTGGCTCGAACCGGCCTAAAACTGTTTCGGTCAGACATAAGTTCTTGCCTTTGTTGATAGATCTTGCACTAAACCACACGGTTTAAAAGAAGGTTGCTTGTGAACATCAGTGATGTGAAATGTCAAATGTTTTCTATTGAAACACTCGCGTGTCTTATGTTTCCCATGCTAATAAAGCCCCTTTGAACTGAATTGGCCAGGGAGAAAGAGAGAAGCCCACAGCCTCTATTGTTTCTCTGTGTGTGTATGTGTGTGTGTGTGTGTGAGTGTGCGCGCGGCCCGTCAATGTTCGTCACTGTTGATATTGATGAATGGCTATAAATCTGCCCCTCCGCCCAACCCTCTGACTCCCTCTCTCTCCCCTTTCTCCTCCCATGCCGCCGTAAGTCCTGTCGTGGGCTGTTTAGAAATCATCTGAATAATTTGGAGTTAATCATTTGTGCGGCGGGTCCGTTGATGACGGGGTGAGAGGCTGACGGGGTGAGAGGCTGACGGGGTGAGGGCAGGGCCTGCTTGTTCCACAGCCTTCCCTGGCGGATCGCAGGAGGCAGGAGACAAATGGGGCTGTGCGGCCGGGATCTTCACGCAGGCCTCCGATGCAGAACTCTAATTAATTTTGTGCAGTGTTTCAGAATTGATTGTGGCCATTTCTATTTCAAATTTTTCATCCGTTTCAAGGGCTACCCCTTCCTCCTCCTCCCACATTTCTCTGTAGTCTGCACTGTGTGTGTGTGTGTGTGTGGTGTGTATGTGATTTGCATGCATATGCATCCGGGACACATCCCTGTGTGTTTTTTTCCATGTGTAATGTATGTCGGCGAACATGGTGTGTTGTTATGGAATTACAATGCAATGCGTTTTTTCAACAAAAGCCGTTAGTTAAACAGAGATCTAAAAGAGATTTAATGTGATCGAGTGTGAAGAAATGGAGACGGTCAGGTACCCAAACGTCACCATACAACTTGCTCAAGAGAGTGCAGAGTCAGGTTGCCCTCAAGTGCCCGTTTAAGGCTTGTTTCACTTTAAGAGAACCTGTCACCTTCAGAAAGAATAAAATTAATGAATTTGATTATAGCTTTGTATAATAGCTTGTGTATCACAATTTCCTGTTTTTAATCACTACAGTAGAGCCACACGGCCCAGGGGCAGTGTTTTAATTTTTTTGTGTTACTAACAAAAGAGAAAAAATAATTGTTTTGCCGAGATTTAATAACAAGCAATAAAACCCAGCCAACCAGACTCTACCTCCACATTGAATCTCGTCTCTTTGCTATTATTAGACATGTTTTTGTCTTTTCTTTTAGATTATCAGTGAAGATATTAAACATTTTACTGATAAATATTTCATTTTGCTTATGAAAGGGGCAAATGCTGTCGCATGAATACGAAATGATATTTCCTTCATGCTTCATTATGGTTTCCCGCTTTCGTAATGACAGTCGGGCGATATAATATTTACGGGCTTTTCACAAGACATTTGGCCGCTACGTCTTCGCTGAAAGGCACCTGCTTTTTGAAAAGGCGCTGCCCCATTTTAACTCTGTTCCTTGTCCCTGTTCTCCACAATCACAGCCCGGTCTAGTGTCACGCCGGCCAGTTTATAGGAAGTGACATCCCCACTGCAACACGCAGGAAATGCACACACTCTCCTCTCCGTCTCTGTCTGCTTTTCTTTTCTTTGGTTTAATACTGAAAGCCACAGAGGTGAGTGTTGAGGTGTCGATGTTCCTCTACATCCACTAGTAGCCGGCAGGTCAAAACTGAGCTAGCTGTGGCAAAAGCCTGCTGACTCCCACGTGTTCGCGGAAACCAGGAAACCAGGAATGCCGTTCATTCGCCCAAGCCTATGCCATACCGTTTGTGACCCGACCACTGACAACTGGCGGGTGAGGCAGAACACTGACACTTGTCTGGGATTTTGGCTGAAATGAAAAGGCAGTTCTTCTGAGCATATCTGGTGTCTTTCCTTGTGCCTCGGAATAGTTGGAGTAACTATGGGATGGCAGTGCTGTCTAAAGAATCATCTGCTTTTTCTATTCTCTGTGTTAGATTCAGAAGCAGTGTTTTGAAGGCAGGCTAGGACGAACACAGGCGGACTCACTGCCCCCCCCCCTGTACTTTAGCCCAGCTGGATGCGGTCAAACCATTTGGTTTCACGGTGGTGTCCTCTCCTCTCCTCACGTCACTCTTTTTTCAAAGTAAGCTTTGAAGAGTTGTATAATCCTCAGCGGGAGCCTCTCCTGAAGTAACGGCCCACTTTATTTATTCCTCCCATGTGACTTCCCCCCAGCGGGCCCCATGATGGGGCCCAAGCGTGCGTTGACCATTCAGTATGTCGGGGTCATTGCGTCCTCGTTCCGTGCCCAGATTTCGGAAATTCACGTTTTTCCCGTTCGTCATCGGGGACTCGTCTTCCCTTGGTGAGCTACTTGCCGCAGGCTTGCCAAAAGCCGAAGTGGAATGGCCAGCGGTCTACAGCTCGGTGGCGGCAGACAGCCTTGTCTCTGCACTGTGTTTGTAAGGAAGGGGCTTCTGTTTTGTATTCCTGTCCTGATTATAAGAGGAAAGCATGTACCCACGGTTAATGGAAAACTCCACAACATGACCACTGATGCATTACATTGGGACACAGGCCCTAGACCGCACCTTGTATCAGATGGAAGGATTTGGAGGTGGAAGGTGTGCACATACGTGTGTGTGTGTATGCCGGTTTCTGTGGGCTTCACCCCCCGTAAGCGTGTTTGTGTGTGTTTGACACACATCCACCCACACTGTGCCACCTGACATCCCTCTGTCGGAATATGAAGGCACTTTACTGGCATAAATATTAATGGCACTCCATTTTATTCAGGATGTCTGCCTTTCAGGGTGATGAGATTGCACTTTACTGTTGGAATGGCGGTAGCGTGTGTGTGTGTGTGCTGTTTTTACTGCATTAGCACAAAGGGCTGGTTCCAGATGTCGTTTTGTTATCAAAGTGATATATCCTGTCGACTGAATTCAAATTACAACTATTGCAGGTTGGAAATGTCCAAGAATAACATTACTCGAGAAGTGATTGTCAATTTTTGTTGGCACTATCCTGATCAAAACCTTTATGCACATCACTATCCTGATCAAAACATGTATGCACATCACCATCCTGATCAAAACCTGTCTGCACATCACTATCCTGATCAAAACATGCATGCACATCACTATCCTGATCAAAACCTGTATGCACATCACCATCCTGATCAAAACCTGCATGCACATCACTATCCTGATCAAAACATGTATGCACATCACCATCCTGATCAAAACCTGTCTGCACATCACTATCCTGATCAAAACATGCATGCACATCACTATCCTGATCAAAACCTGTATGCACATCACTATCCTGATCAAAACCTGTATGCACAGTACCATCCTGATCAAAACCTGTATGCACATCACTATCCTGATCAAAACCTGTATGCACATCACCATCCTGATCAAAACCTGTATGCACATCACTATCCTGATCAAAACATGTATGCACACACATCACTAACCTGATCAAAACCTGTATGCACGCACATCACTAGATGTCTCTCGTATTGTTATTAGGTGGGCTTGTTTGTAAAGTAAGCATTACACTGGTTTCTCTTGCCCCTGTGATAATAAAAACATGTTTTGTGCTCCTATTATTATTTGCAACACTACTCCTTTTACACCGTTTTTGCTGGAAATGTAGGTCAAACTGTAGAATTAGGGGTCTGAATTGATAGTTGATAGTTGCTTCATTCAAATCTTTAAAAAATCTTAAAATATTTGAATATTAAATATTTAAACTTGAATTGCTTTTAATAACACCTCAATTGATTTCTTCATTGACTTTGATGGGTACGTTTTTCTCTTGAACCATGTAATCTACAGAGACCAAATCAACTTTGGTTTGCAATCTCAATTTCTTAAACTTGTATAGACTATGTTAATCTAGCCGCATGCATTTGCAATAATTATTTTTTATTTTCCCTTAATCAATATCTCTTCAACTGTTCAAGCTAGAGACTATTTTATCTAAACTTCCAAATGAGCATTCAATAACCTTAAGACAGTATATCTGGACATAAACAAGGCGGCAAGCACACCACATATAGATCCATTGCCTTTGGTCTTAGGTGACTGCTGGGAGGTGCTGCAGAACTGTTAAGGAACACAGGAAAGACAGAAGACAGAGGGGTAAAGACAGAGGGGGGAAGACAGAGGGGTGAAGACAGAGGGGTGAAGACAGAGGGGTGAAGACAGAGGGGTGAAGACAGAGGGGTGAAGACAGAGGGGTGAAGACAGAGGGTTGAAGACAGAGGGTTGAAGACAGAGGGGTGAAGACAGAGGAGTAAAGATCACTTAAAGACATTTGCAAACAAAGGTGGGAATCATTGACAGCAGCCAACTCTGGAAATGGGATGCTTCTTTAATATCTGCAGGCTTGTGGGATGAATGACCAGACCAGGGTAGTGGACCTGAAGTCTGGGAAGAGAGGAAACACTGAACAGTCTGGTCCGACAGGAACTGAACACCTGGAGAGAGAAATCATTGACCGACCTGGTCCGACATGGACCAAGATCTGTCCTTCTGTAGTATTTTTGTATTTCCTGTCTTTCTGTTTGTTCACTGACAGTTTTTTTGTCTTTTAGTTTTTCCTTTGTAGGTAGGCATGTCCTTCGGAGTTTGGTTGCATTGTGTTTAAGGGTCAACACTGGATTGATTTTGGGTTAGTCAAACTTGGAGCTTTAGTGGGCTATCATAACTCATCCGATTGACCAGTGAAGTAGTTAAGTGGTTCAAGTGTGCCCATTCGAAATGTTGAATTACACTTATTATTTGTTCTAGGTCCTATCCACGACTGCAGCTCTACGTGGATTTCACAAAGTTACATTCCTTACCTACAATCTGATCCAACGAAACATACAAAAACCATTAAAGGGAACCATCTGGCTGTGTAACCTTTGATCCCTGGCTTAATGTCACATAGGCATCTCACCAGACTACCAGTAAACTCAACATCACCTCATGTCCTGCCTCAGCCCTACGGTACAGGAGCGCCATTTGGTTCAGGCAAATGCTGACTGCTGGAATTGATGGAAGTAGTTTGTCAATGCCCCTGTGAGGTGGGGGGTGGTGGTGTCCGATCATCACAGATCCATTTTGAATATGCAACTGTCGATACAGGATAGGAGTGGACTGAGACCTGGACCATGATGGACGGGCCATCTTTCTCTCATCGCTGCTCCATCAAGATGGGAGCAGGTCTGAGGCAAGGCCTGGCTCAGCACATGGACAGACGATCTCTTTCACTCTCAATCTTCTGTAAAGGGACAATTGGCATTTAAAACAATAACAAAGGGGGGGAAAGTAACCCACTCTAAAATAAATAGACAGAGCAATGGATGGAAGCAATGGACTCACCATCAACGATACCTTAAATCATCTGTGGGGCTATAAAGCACGTATTAACTTTCTTTGCGAACAATGGCATTAGGCAGGTTATCCTGGTGTAATATCTCATAAAAAAGAACATTCGTGGGGTAGCACTTGCAGATTGCACCTTTAACACATACTTTACACAAATTCGTTTTCTTCGATTCCGTAACCACACCATGACTTTGCTACAATCGTTGATGGTAAAATCGGGGGTGGGTTTTCGTTGCGATTTACCATTATTACCATTATTAAACCTATATTCATACACAACTACAGATGAGTCAGCTATATTGTGTGCATTTGACGTAGCCTTTATTTAGCCTTGCTTACATGGAGAAAAAACCGCCTCCCCTCTGAAGCCCAACTGAGAAACATCTCCGTTCATTTGTAATCACTGTGTGGGGGTGGGCACGTTTCACCCTCCAAGGCCCATACACTCCGAATGAACCCCCTCCCAGCACCAAACAGTGTGTCCCATCCCAGCGCACACACACACCCCGAGACACACAGTCTGCGAGAGGAGCCATTTGCCGAGCCTTAGCGACCCGACGTTGCCTGGCCGCTTGATGGTCGCTGCTGCAACCCAATCGATTTGTTTCTTTCTGTCGGCGGAAAAGACGCCGGGTTTGTAACGGCGCGAGGGGAACATGCAAGCCGGTGGAGGCACAACCGAAAGGGATCTTCTTCGGAAAGCCCCGGGTTATCAAACTCATTAATCTACATGTCATGGGCCCAGGATGAATAATTGTGTGGAGAATTTATCTGCCAATGTGATAGCTACTTTTCTGCTCCCCCTTTGCCTGTGACCCCGAGTTGTTGCCGAAACCCTTTAATTATCACACGCCTCGTTGTTGCTCCCGTGCATCTTCCCGGGGAATGGGAACATAAATATGCTCTTCGTCTGTCAAAGGGACAGTTTATCCCCTATTGTCGCACACCTTTTTGTTTATTTGGCAAACAACAAAGCCTTCCTACTGTACCAAACCCCCCGTAACACATGTAAACTGATAATTACATCAAAGCCGCGTAGTCTGTCAAACACAGAATATTTGATGCGATCGTTTGTGGTGCAACGTGTCCTGTGTCCATCTTGTGGACTGATTTTCTTTGTAGCGTTTCCTTTCTTTTTTTCTAAGAGGGCTTTGTAGATTAGACGAGGAGTGCCGTAGCGGTTGCCTTTCAAGGCCAGGTGCGTTTGGCTGTTCTAATGAATGACGAGGAACGTGTGTTTCTACATCATTACCATGGCGGCAACGTGCAGCTGTCGTCCCCCGCACGCAGAGATCCTCCGACAGTCACGAGCCACCCGACACAGCCACAGGGACGCGGCCGGATCTCTTTGATTCCGAGAGCATCGTTAGACAACGGTAGGATGTACGGGATGAGAACGGAACGGGGGAGCGTGAGAACACAAACAGCGGAGGTCGGTGCCAACGCAAGAGGGCAAAGGGGTGAACATGGTCGAACGGTGTAGGTCTTTGGTGTTCCTTAGTTCACTCCAACACAAGCGCACATGCCTCGCTCACGGTCTTTCTGAACCGCCCTGTAGAAACATCTTATGTTACTACAGACGGTTTGGTTTTAATGTTCATCCTGCTTTGCCCAAAGTCGCATTCGTCTTTTCTTTTTGGAGCGCCTAATATCTGCGGATGAATTAGAAAACAAGCAAGTGAGAAACGGGTGGAATCCGAGTTAACCTTCAGATGCCCCCACCTCTGGCCATTCCCAGAGAGGGAGGAGGAAGGCAAGGAGAGAAAGCGACAGAGAGTGCCTGTGATGTATTTTAAAAAGGCTCCACACTGACCTGCTGCGGCCCAGTCAAGAGCTTGCTTAAATGGACAAGCCGTAGTTTTAGAATCCGCTTTGTGTAGCACATTTTCAAATGCACTATTACATTTAAAGGACACATACACATGCAGTCCCACACACACTTTCAGAAGCGGCTTAGGGCATTTGTGTCAGCCCAAGGTCTCTGGCAAGGTGCTCTGGGTAATTCCCATTCACCTTGACTGGCCTCTGTGTGATCTGTGGAATTCATGAGACACTGGTACTGAAGTTTTGGAGGTCAGAAACCCAGACGCAACTGCAGCCTCACCGCCCGTGTGGATTCCAATATTGTAGCAAATTGATAACGGCGAGCTATTGTGACTAAAGGTATTTGCGGAGACTGTCTATATGCAAATGATAAGAGGATATGCAAATAATGACCTGGCGCAGGAAAAAACGCTGGTTGTTTCGCTGTTTTGCTGCCTGAGGTAAAGCAGTAAACTTTCCCCCGCGATATGATCGCAGCATTTTGGATTGTGCGCGTGTGTGTGTGTGTGTCCCTGTGTGTGCAGACTTAGGCTTTGGGGGAGCTCAGAAGAGACTCATCAGTGTTAGATAAGAGGCATCAAAGTGCGGTGTGGGGGTGGATGCAGAGAGACGCGACACCCTGATAAGTGTTACGGATGGAGCAGACAATGGGAACTGATGTAGGATTTAAATCAAGCCCTCTGGATTGCGAGAGGAACAGATGAGAGAAGGAATGGCCGCCCTGACCTGATCAGAGCGTGCGCCCCCCCCCCCCCCCCCCCCCCCCCCCCCCCCCCCCCCCCCCCCCCCCCCCCCCCCC